>ML986894.1:9761-25990 GCA_010094045.1 Lojkania enalia | reverse complement strand
TTTTATTCTAAATACTATTTTCTATTCGTCTCCTTCTTTAATACGGATTTAATAGTACGCGTTCTAGATGTCTAATTTTATAAAGATAGTAGCTTTTCTTAATTAGTTTCTTAAATCACAAATAAGTAGTAGAAGATATTAATTCTTAATTGTAATATTGTTGAGGGTGCGATAATCAACATATATTTATAGGTTAGTTATTTCTTTCTTATCTATAAAGAGTATAAGGTATGCTACTAGTAAGTTTAATTCTCTAATTATTTCTTTCTTTAGGTGTTTATCTATATATTATTCTAGAGCCTCTATTTCCCTTAGTATTAGGCTATATATTAGTCTATATCTAGGTTCTTTTTCTAGTTATAGTTTAATTTCGTGATTGTATTCTCCGTGTTTAAATAGGTATCGTAGTAGTTCTTAGAGCTGTTTTATCAAATATTAGTATTCCTTAGGTACGCTATATAATATATTTCCTATTAGAAATAACTCTTTTACTACTTCTTTTACTATTACAGCAAGTTATTCCTTAATTAGTTGGCTAGAGTTTTTAAGGATAATTCGTCCCGTTTGCTAATTTATCTAAAGGTTTTCTTTTTTTAACTATAGAATTTCTAGGATAATATTATAGTTGGTAATTTCTATAATTTAGAATATTTGTTCTTATTAGGTTGTTTCTAGAATTTTAAACTCTCCTAGTTCTGTAGTATATATAACTTTTTTCTAGAAATCTTTCCCTTCTATAGTTTAAATTATATAAGGTCGTTCTAGTTATATTATAAGTATTTCTTTTCTAGTAATATAGTTGCTAGCTATAAAATTCTTTATTACTCTACTGTTAATGAGTATATATATTTTATAGCTGTAGTACCGTCCGGGTGTTGTAAAGTAGTATTCTCCTACGTTTCTATATAACTAAGTTGTTTTAGGTTAGTAGGCTATTACTTCTTTTATAAATATATATTTCGGGCATTTCTATTCTAAGTATTTATACTATAGTCTTCCTCTAACGCATGCTTTAGGTAATAGAGGTCTAGATTCGAGTACTATATAGTTTTAGGTTTGTTTAGTAACTTCCCATCCTATTATAGCTTCTTATTTTACAAGGTTTCCTAGTACTTTATCTTCGTTTAGTCGTCTTAGCCATACACCTATACTTTCCTTTCTTTCTTAGTAGGCCTTATACTGTCGTTTAATGCACAATATCTATACTATCTTAAAATATACTAGGTGGTATTAGTTTATACGAGGGTTATTATCTTCTCTAACTTAGTAGTCCCATTCTTATTTATATCGCGATGCCTTTAGTACCTAGTATTTTACTAGTACTTTACTTTGTAAGAAGGCTACTACTTTCTATACTGTATACGCAGCCTTGTCCCAGTCTATTATACTAAGGTACCCTTCTACTACCTTTATAGTTTCTATCTATTTTTAGAAGTATAAGAAGCGGATTTTCCTAGAGTAGATGTTTTACTATTCTTCATAAACGTTGATAATATCTTATCCTAGTCTATTTTTATTATAGAACCTTATAGGTAGTTCTTCTTATAGGGTGGCTATAAGAGCCGGGGTTCCCTATTTATACTCGATCATTCCTCGTCGGTATATAGAATATACTCTAAATACTAGTTTAAGTGTTAGTACTCTAGCAGTAGCTTCTCCTATTTATAATAGGGTGTTTATTTCTTTATCCTCGTCTAATATTTCCTAAACTTCTTTTAGCTATCTTTTTATATATTCCTATATTACTGTAAGTTACATTCTCTTCTAAGGCTAATATCTTATAGCTTCTTTAAGTTGTCAGTATATTTAATACTTGTCTTTATTATAGAAGAACTAATATAAGGTTCTGTATTCTATAGTTGCGACTAGTTTTTCTTTACCTGCTTCCTGCGGTTTGTCTTCTATAAACTAGTTTCTCTTTTCTTTCTTTTTACTTTGATATTCCTTTACTATATATTCTAGTTTCTAATAATTGTAGTACTTAATATCTTTCTTTTAAATCTTCTTTTCCTAAGTCGCCTGTAATTTAGGCTTCTTTTCTCTAGTAGCGTTTAGATCTATAAGTCCGCCCGTATTAATAGTTCTTACTAAGAAATATACTCTTTAGTAGTACGCTTATCTTTCCTTATTTTTAAACTAGTATAGTTCGTTGTCGATTCTCTTTACTAGTTGAAAATATAACGCTAGGTCCCGCGGTTACTCTATATATATTATTACTCTTCTTATTTCTATTTTTAATCCTCTGCGGAACTTTACTATTATACTATAATTATTCTAGGCAACTTTATTTAAGAGCTGTTGAAAGCTTAATATATACGAGGTAATAGATCCTAGTTAAACTAGGTCGTAAAGTCTATCTTCTACTACTTATACTTTGTTAATATCTCCAAATACTAGTTTAAGTTTCTATTAGAAGTATATTAGGCTTGTAAATATTACCTTAGTTTTACTCTTCTAGTATTCTTCTATATAGTTCTTAAAATCTATTAGGAAGAACTGGAACTAGTTAAGTAGTTTACCCGTCAAGTATATTCCTATAAATAGTACTTTCTCGTTCTTATATTAGATAATATCGAGGTTGGCGTTGATGTAGATTCTTGCTGCTACTAGGAATCCTTTAAACTTAGACCTAGTTCTATTAAATTTATTAAGTAGTACTAGTTTAATTTATTATTAGTAATATATTATTAGTAGTACTCTTTCGACTTATTTAAGTTTTTAGATAATTCCCGCAAGTCCTATCCTTTATTTACTATTAACTATTCCTTATATTTCTTTAAGACTTTCGAGAAGGCTGTCCTAAGTCTCCTTTAAGCTTCTTATCTATTTATCTACTAGAACTAGTTATTTCTATTATTACGCTAATTCGTTCTGCATTTTTATAAATATGGTTATTATACCTGCCTCCGAAGAGGTAGCTTTACTAGCTAATCCCGATATTCTACTTGCGTGAGTTTCCTACGTTACTTGCCGAAGGTATCTCTTTCCTTATAACTAGGGTAGTCTGACTAGTCTCACTTCTTCTAGCCTTACGAGGGTAGTTAAAGTGTAACGGCCCTTCTAATTAGCTAGATATAGGGCGGGGGTAATAACTAAGAGTGATCATGTACTTATAAAGTGGATTATTCTTATAGGCTTATAATAGAAGTACGCAAGTAGAGTATGCGAAGGATATTTAAGTTAACTATAAAGAGCTACGAAGATTAGAGTTATAAGGTTGTTAAATACAATTTAGTTCCCTTATTATTTCCTTGCTTAGTTACTTAGTTAACTAAGCTACTAAGTGTACTTAGTTATTTAGTTAGTTAAGCTACTAAGCGCATTACGTGCCTTATACTAGCTTTATTCTTCTAGCTATATAGAGTCCTAAATCTTAATTGGGTCTAGTGCAGGGGTTCCTATAAGGATGTCTATAATATATATCTTCTCTTCTTCTCTCTACTTTATAAGTTTAAACCTAGCTAACTAATTATATATAATATTAGTCTCTATATAGAGAATAGCTAGCTTATAGTTATAGCTACTTATATTAACGATAAAATATTACTATAACCCGCTAGCCTAAAAGAATATCTATATTTTAACCTTCTAATAAAACTTATTTTTATTATCTATTTATACCTATTTATACTTTTTCTTTAGATATATATATAGTATATTAATATTAATAATAATATAGTATCTAAATTACTTATACTAGAACCTATTTAGTAGTTTTTCTAATTCTAATATTAGTTGCCTAAATAGTATAGGTAGCTAGACGTTCTTTACTAGTCTAATTAACTACTAATAAGTATATTTAATAATTACCCTCCTCTACTCTATTATTATACTATAATAGTACTATAGATATATATTAATATTTAATATAGTAGTTATATATTTCTTATATATTAGAATATAGTACTTAAGTAGATAGTAGAAATAGTTCTTAATATTCTTTAGTAATAGCGCTATTCTGCTTACTTATATATAGGTCTTTCTACTATAAATATAGTATTACGCCCTCGGTTTAAGCATCTATATATTCTAGTAGAACTATATTCTTCTAGTTTTATTATAGCCCTATACTAGTATAGGTATAATAATATAGCGTTATAAGTAGAATAAATAGACTCTACTAAATAGTTTTTATATATAAAGTATTACGGTTAGAATACTAGTTGTAAATAAATTAGAGGGGTAATAGTTAGATAAATCGCCTTCTTTTAACAACCTATTTTAAGTATAGTACTATAGTACTATACCTAATCTATTACAAATCGGGCCTAATTTATCGCCTTATATTAGATAGGATTGCAATTTATAATAGTAGACTACTATTATAATCTACCTATCTACTATAAAGATATTATAGTTCTATAGTACTCTATTATAATACTATATTATTATAATCTTTAACCCTCGCTTAAACTGCCCTAAAGTTATATATATACTAACTATTAATAGTTTTAAGAAGTAATCTACCTATTATAAGTACTACTTTATCTACTACTTATTTTATAAGCTATCTTTTAACTGCAGCTGCTGACTAGCTTCTATTTATCTAGCCTAAGTAAGTATCTATTTAAGTTTATTATTAAGCTAATTATTATAATAATAGATAAAAGATATACTCTACTATATAAATATAATATTATTAATAAGCTGCTCTAGCTAGATAGTAAACTAGTCTTTAACTCTAGCCGTCTAATATAGCTCTTACTAGATTATCTCTTCTATCTTAGCTACTATATCTTATACTATTTTATAGAACTAGCTAATATAGATCGGCCGGCTATTAAGATAGAATATCTTCTTATTCTTTAACTAGTAAGTATTACCTAAATTACCAGCTATTAGTATAATAAACTTCCTATATACTAGTAAGCTAATTATCTTACTTATTAGACTAAATAATCTATTAGCTAGAAACTTCTATTATATAAGTAGAAAATACTCTTAGTCCTCGTCTATCTACTCGTTATACTCTACTACTAGAAGTAGTTTCTCTATACCTAATACGCGTATATAGTATACTATACTAGCTAATATATATAAGTAGTTCTTTACTATATATAAGCGGTTTATTTTAGTATTAATCCCTAGTATAGTAAGAAAATAGATAAGTCTACTATTAAACAGCTAATTATCTATCGATTAAAAAATAAATAATATAAGTATATCTAGTAGTATTTTAAGCTAAATATCTTTACTATCTCTATCTAATATAATCTATAGTACTATTACTAGTTTCTTCTATTTATTTTACTAACAGAATAGCTCGTGCGCGTCTTCTATCTAATCTATTTTTTTCTTCTTATAGTACCTATAATAGAAGCTGCTATTACTATTATTATTATTATTAATACTACTTTTAGCTCTATTAGACCTAGAACTCGCGCTATTATCTAATATTATACTATTATTATTATTGTTATTACTGTTACTACTATAGCTAAACTATATAACTTAAGTTTCTTTATTAGTAATAATATAGAGAAAGTAGTAGACAAACTTAATAATATAGCTAGTATATACTACCTAACTCTTAGAATTCTATAGTTAAATAAGTAGACGTCTATCTACTTTATATTACTAAATACTTTTAAATAACTATTTTATTTCTTATATAAGTAATAATAACTCTCTAATATTCTACTTAACTAATAGTTTAACTAGCTTCACCGCCTATTAAAGTTTTATCTTATTTTAGTTAGATAGCTAGATCTAATATATAAGATATACTTAATTCCGCTTTACTAGATACTCTAGCTACTCTATTTACTTAAACTACCTAGTTTTATCGGTTTTTACTATCTCTGTATTTATAACTTATACCTTCTTTTCTTCCCTCTACTTTATAAGTTTAAACTTAGCTAATTAATTATATATAATATTAGCCTCTATATAAAAAATAGCTAGTTTATAATTAAGGCTACTTATATTAATAATAAAATATTATTATAGCCTACTAGCCTAAAAGAATATCTATACCTTAACCTTTTAATAGAATCTACTTTTATTACCTATTTACGTTTACTTATACTTCTTCTTTAGATATATATATAGTACGTTAATATTAGTAGTAATATAGTATTTAGATTACTTATACTAGAACCTATTTAGTAGCTTTTCTAATTCTAGTATTAGTTGCCTAAATAGTACAGGCAGCTAGATATCTTTTACTAGTCTAATTAGCTACTAATAAGTATATTTAATAATTACCCTCTTCTACTCTATTATTATACTATAATAGTACTGTAGATATATATTAATATTTAATATAGTAGTTGTATATTTTTTATATATTAGAATATAGTACTTAGATAGATAGTAGAGATAGTTTTTAATATCTTCTAGTAATAGTACTATTCTACTATAGATATAGTATTATACTCTTAGTTTAAGCGTTTATATATTTTAGTAGAATTATATCCTTCTAGCTTTATTATAGCCCTATACTAGTACGGGTGTAATAATATAGTATTATAAGTAGAATAAATAGATTCTACTAAATAGTTTTTATATATAAAATATTACGGTTAGAATATTAGTTATAAATAAATTAGGGGGGTAATAGTTAGATAAATTACCCCCTTTTAACAACCTATTTTAGGTATAGTACTATAGTACTATACCTAATCTATTACAAATTAGGCCTAATTTATTATCTTATATTAGATAGGCTACTCTAAAATTATATATATACTAATTATTAGTAGTTTTAAGAAGTAATCTATCTACTGTAAATACTACTTTACCTACTACTTACTCTATAAGCCGTCTCTTAACTATAGCTACTAACTAGCTTCTATCTATCTAGCCCGAGTAAGTATCTACTTAAGCTTATTATTAAGCTAATTATTATAATAATAGATAAAAAATATACTCTATTATATAAATATAATATTATTAATAAGCTACTCTAGCTAGATAGTAAACTAGTCTTTAGCTCTAACTATCTAATATAACTCCTACTAGAGTATTTTCTCTACTTTAGCTACTATATCTTACGCTATCTTATAGAACTAGCTAATATAAATCAGCTAGCTATTAAGATAGAATATCTTCTTATCTTTTAACTAGTAAGTATTATCTAAATTACTAGCTATTAGTGTAATAAACTTCCTATATACTAGTAAGCTAATTATTTTACTTATTAGACTAAATAATCTATTAGCTAGAAACTTCTACTATATAAGTAGAAAATACTCCCAGTCCTTATCTATCTACTTATTATACTTTACTACTAGAAGTAGCTTTTCTACACCTAGTATATATATATAATATACTATACTAGCTAGTATATATAAATAGTTCTTTACTATATATAAGTAGTCTATTTTAGTATTAATCCCTAATATAGTAAGAAAATAGATAAGCCTACTATTAAATAGTTAATTATCTATTAATTAAAAAATAAATAATATAAGTATATTTAGTAGTACTTTAAATTAAACGTCTTTACTATTCCTATCTAATATAACCTATAGTACTATTACTAGTTCCTTCTATTTATTTTACTAATAGAATAGCTCGTATATATCTTCTATCTAATCTACTTTTTTCTTCTTATAGTACTTATAATAGAGGCCGCTATTACTATTATTATTACTATTAGTATTACTTCTAGCTTTATTAGACCTAGAACTTATACTATTATCTAATACTATACTATTATTATTACTATTATTACTATTACTATTATAACTAAACTATATAATTTAAGCTTTTTTATCAGCAATAATATAGAGAAAGTAGTAGATAAACTTAATAATATAGCTAATATATACTATCTAACTTTTAGGGTTCTATAGTTAAGCGAGTAGATACCTATCTATTTTATATTACTAAACGCTTCTAAACTACTATCTTATTTTTTATATAAGTAATAATAATCCTCTAATACTCTACTTAACTAATAGCTTAACTAGCTTTACTACCTATTAAAATTTCGTCTTACCTTAGTTAGGTAGCTAGATCTAATATATAAGATATACTTAATTCTACTTTACTAGATACTTTAGCTACCCTATCTACTTAAACTACCTAGTTTTATTAGTCTTCGCTACCTCTATATTTATAATCTATACTTTCTTTTCTTCCCTCTACTTTATAAGTTTAAACCTGGCTAACTAATTATATATAATATTAGCTTCTATATAGAAAATAGTTAACTTATAGTTATAACTACTTATATTAAAAATAAAATATTACTACAGCCTACTAGCCCGAAAGAATATCTATACCTTAACCTTCTAATAGAGCCTACTTTTATTACTTATTTATACCTATTTATACTTCTTCTTTAAATATATATATAATATATTAATATTAGTAGTAATATAGTATTTAGATTGTTTATACTAGAACCTATTTAATAGCTTTTCTAATTCTAGTATTAGTTACCTAAATAGTATAAGTAGCTAGATATTTTTTACTAGTCTAATTAGCTACTAATAAATATACTTAATAATTACCCTCCTCTACTCTATTATTATACTATAATAATACTGTAGATATATATTAATATTTAATATAGTAGTTATATATTTTATATATATTAGAATATAGTATTTAGGTAGATAGTAGAGATAGTTTTTAATATCCTCTAATAATAGCGCTATTCTACTTACTTATATATAGGTCTTTCTACTATAGATATAATATTACACCCTTAGTTTAAGCGTCTATATATTCTAGTAGAACTATATCCTTCTAGCCTTATTATAGCCCTATACTAGTATAGGTATGATAATATAGTGTTATAAGTAGAATAAATAGATTCTACTAAATAGTTTTTATATATAAAGTATTACGGTTAAAGTACTAGTTGTAAATAAATTAGGAGGGTAATAGTTAGATAAATCGCCCTCTTTTAATAACCTATTTTAGGTATAGTACTATAGTACTATACCTAATCTATTATAAATTAGGCCTAATTTATTACCTTATATTAGATAGGCTTTTCTTTTCTAATATAGTCTCCTAACAACTCTTATATAATTATTAATAGTAATATAGTCTACTAAGAATTTTAGAGATATTTTCGTAATATAGTCTCTTAAGAATTTCTTTTTAAGGGAATAATATAGTCTCCTAAAAACTCTTCTTCTCTTACTATTATAACTCTTTATAATAGTAACCTATATACTAGTAATATACTATAATTTTAACCTTATATAATAAGCTGACTATAATTACCTACGCTTATTCTAGTCTATAATCTCTCCTATAATATTAGTTACTTCTATCTACTAATTATATTTGTAATATAGATATACTCCTTTAAATCTATTATAACTTACTATTTATCTACTATTACTACTAGACTATCCTTATATTACTCTTCTTACCTCTCTATTAGAATACTAATTATTATTATTACTGCAACCCTTTTATATTAGCTAACTAACCTATAGCTATAACTCTTCTATTTACTATCTTTACCTCTCTATACTTAACTATATAAAATATATAGTATTAAGCTATATTTTACTATACTATTAATAAATCCGCATCTTTAATATTAAATATAACTAGGATAGAAGTAAGAGTACTTTAATACTATTATCTCTACTATAAAACCCGCAATCCTTCTATCTATACCTTTTAGAGGGGGTCCTACTTTTATATATTAAATACTAAGATACACCCTCTATATTTATACTATATATAACTAAGATATAGTTCTCTACTAACTCTACCCCTAGAGTTAAAATTATTACTAAAAATATCTAATAAGCTTTATAATACTTATCTTCTATATAATTCTATATAAATTGTAGCTTATCCTCTATTCTATTAAATAGAGCTAAAGAAATACTAATCTATTATATCTACAACTAAACTAAGAAATTTCTATCTATATAAGTTTTCTAGATATTTAATATACCTTATAATACTACTAAGTTACTAAAAGTCGATACCTTTTCTACAACTATTAGACCTAGCTCTACTAGTAATAACTCTCTAAAAGAGGAGGATCTCCTCTCTATTATAGTAAAATTAAAGTATTAAAATAAAAACGAAAGTAAGGATATTTCCCTTCTATTATAGTAGGGAAAATTATAAAGAGACTCTAAAGGTTATATAAAATAATAAAAATAATAAGAAATTATTACCTTTTTACTAACCCTTCTAGAATATAATAGATTATACTATATAGCCTATATCTCTATAACTTGTTACTACTTAAATACTCTATAGTTATAGGGACCTAGAGTATCTACCCTATTTACTCCTTCTCTCCGCCTGTCGCTTACTATTACTTACTTAGCCTTCTATTCCCCCTAGTTATTTTAGCTTATAAAATAAACGTGCTTTTTACTCTACTAGATATATATAGTATATAGTAAATTAATCTATATACTCTATATTATATACTAAAGGAACTCTAACTCTAACCCTAACCCTCTACCTCTAGTAGTTCTTTTTTCTATTCTAGACTACTTCTTTAACTTTACTCTAACTCTTTCTCCTTTTAACTCTCTCCTATACTTCTTTTTTTCTATTCTAATCTATTTCTCTAATTCTACTCTAATTTTAACCCCCTTTAACTACTACTACTACTTCTTTTTTCTACCTTAAATCTATTTTCTATTTCTACTCTATTTTTATTTCTATTTAACTACCTCTACTTATTTTTTTTTCTATTCTAATTTTAACTCTTTTTAACTACTTTTACTACTTCTTTTTTCTATTTTATACTACTTCTCTATTTCTATTCTAACTCTAACCCTTTTATATCTAATACTACTTTCTTTTTCTATTTTAAATATTTTTTCTAACTTTACCCTATTTTTAACTCTATTTAACTATTTCTAGCTATTCTTTTTTCTATTTTAAATATTTTCTCTAATTTTATTCTAAATTTAACTTTCTTTAACTACTTCTAGTACTTTTTTTTTCTATTTTAGATACTTTCTCTAATTCTATTTTAGTTTTAACATTTTTTAACTATCTCTAACTATTCTTTTTTCTACTTTAAACCTGTTTTCTAATTCTATTCTAATTTTAACTTTATTAAACTACTTCTAATACTTCTTTTTTTTATTTTAAACTTCTTTTCTAACTCTATTTTAGTTTTAACCCCCTTTAACTACCTTTACTACTTTTTTTTTCTACTTTAAACTAGTTTTCTAATTCTTTTCTATTTTTAACTCTGTTTAACTACTTCTACTACTTCTTTTTTCTATTTTAAATATATTCTCTAATCCTATTCTAATTCTAATCCTTTTTTATTACTTTTAATACTTCTTTTTTCTATTTTAAATGGTTTTTTTTAATTTTACTTCTACTATTATAAAATTAACTTCTACCTAATTTTATACTACCTTATCTTTTATATATAAACCTAAACCTCTAATATATATATATATAAACTAATATCTATTTCTTTTCTCTTTTTATTTAAATATTTTTAAACTATTATAATAGTAGTATATTAATTATTTATATAACTTAATTTTATACTTATTTATCTAATATTAATAATCTAATATATATTACTATAATATTATATTTAGATTTTTAATTAGGTACTAGAATTTAATCTAAATATAATTTTAGACGCTTATAATAATATTATATTAATCTAATCTAATCTTTAGTATAATACTATTATATAAACTAAACTAATTTAATTTCTAGTATAATATTATTATATAATATATTCTACTATTAAAATAGTTAAACTATTAAAGTAGCTACTTTTTCTTAGCGTAATAAATACTATATATAAAAAGTTAATTTACTTAATACTAATAAAAGATTCTATATATAATATACTTTTATCTAATTTAGAATTTTCTCTACTATCCTTTTAGTATATATAAGTATTTTATTTAGTCTTACTATAGTTACTATAGTAGTATTAAACTAGTTAAACTCTTTCTTAAGTATTAGTACTATAAGTTTTCTTAAAGGGCTAAGAGTTTATAGATACTTTAGCAGCTATATATAAAGATCCCTCGCTATATAATACTATACTATTATACTAAATATACTTTCTTTTATATATTTTATACTTAGTTACTTTTTCTAATTACCTTTTAAGCTTAAAATTATAAGCTTAAAAAAGTATATTTTAATATAGTATTAATTTAGTACCTTTTATAAGTTGTAAGAATTCTTCTTATACCTCTTTTAGTAATTATATAAAGGACTTTTATATAAGTATTAATTATATTCTAAATTTATATATATTATTTAGAGTTTTAAACTATTAGAAGTCTTTTTATAAAAATAGTTCTAATAGAGTATATAATTATATATTAAGGCGATCTAATATAACCTATATGTTTAGAGGAATAATATCTATTACTTTAAAAGCCTTTTAATAGTTCTTATATATAAATATATTAAAAAACGCGTTTTTAAAAGTTGGAAGAAAGCCCTTTTTATTAATATAGTATATATATTAGCACGCTAAGTTTTATATACACTATAAGTATTTTAGCTTTAATAGTAAAAAGTAAATTATATTAAGAGGCTAAAGTATATATAATAAATAAAAAGGTTTATAAAGTATTAGGATCTTTTATATAAAGTAGTAATATTTAAATTTCTAGTTAAGATAGCTTTTATAACTATCTAAAATAAGTAGCCTATATAATTTTATCTAACGTATCTTTATATACTTATTAAAGTACTTTAGCTACTTAAAACTAAGTATATTATTTGTCCAGCTGTTCTTAGAGACTAAAATTTTCCAATTATATAATATACCTACTTCTTTATACTATATTAAGATATAGATACGTCTTTTATAGATAATAAATAGTAGGGTTATATACGTAGTAGTATAGATACTTTAAATAACTATAATCTACTTATAATCGCCTAGCTATATAAGAGTAGGCTTTATATAACGTTCTAAACCTATAATAACCTTTATAGTACTAATAATACCTATTTAAAAATCTATCTTATTAAAATTATAGATATTATTATTATATATATTATATTTTATAATTATATTCTATATAAGCTTAAACTATATATTAATAACCTCTAGATTCTCTTATTTTATTCTTTAATAATCTTTTACTTAATTAAAGGCTATTTTAAGCTTATTTATACGCGCTATAAATCGTTTAAGCTAATTTTTTCTTATAAGTATTCTACTATATATACCAAATAGTTTATATACTATATCTACTATCTTATATAGTTAGGGCGTAAATCCTTATAAATTAAAGTTAAGAATATATTATATAATTATTTATTCTTTAATTACTATAAGCTTTTAGTAATTTAGTTATATATAAAGGTATAATAATATAAAGAAATCGTTCTACAAAAAGCTTTATATATAACCTTATCCCAAAGCTTTTTGCTTATCTTATTCTACCCTTAGTTCTACCCCTTTTCCCTTCTATATATAGTTATATACTCCCTTATAAGTAGCTTAGTAGTTCTTCTATATCCTTTTATATAAGGCCTATAGGTGTTAATAGAATTTCTAGGTCCCTAATCCCCTATATACTTCTATATACCTCTAAGTAGATTTATACTATATTTAGACCTATTATCTTACCTATACTATTATATTATATAGAAGAATTTAATACTACTAGTAATAGCCTCTTTAATAATATTGTATTAATTGTTTATTTAACTATATTTAAGTTTAAGATATATCTAATTTAGTTTAGATTATAATACTTATATACTATTATATTAAATTATCTAATTATCTCGATAGAATCTTAGAAACTTTCTATTAACTAAAGCTTTTAGGTTTAGAACTTTCTATCCCCTATAATTAGGATTACTTTTAGAAAAGCTGTATAGAGTATACCTAAGTAGAAACTTAGAGACTACTAATAATCTATTAGAATTAGAGGTAACCGCTAATATCTAACTATAATTTACCTTCTAATTCCTATATTAGAACTAATATATATATAAGTTATAGTAAGAGTAAACTTCTATCTATACGTGTAGAACAACTGTTACCTCCTATAAAGGGCCTTATAATAGGCGGACCCCTCTCTATAGGGCTTATAATAAAGAACCTATCTAATTTAGAGGGAAATTAGAGTAAACTAATCTTTAAGAAATAAATTATAATTTTATAAGAGAAGATTATATACTTAATATAATAGAAAACTATTAGTTCTAATTAACTTCTATAAACTACTAAATTAGAACTAATAATATGCTAAGAAACTTTTATAACTCCTCTAGTAAGAAACCTTTTAGCTACCTCTAAACCCTTTTAAGCCTACCTTACTAAACGTACGTCTAAGATTAAAAGTTTTATAGATAGTAATAAACCTATATTTAAATAATAGTAAGCCTTAATTCTAAACTAACTTAAGATTAATATAGATTATTATCTAATAAAGTATATATATATAGTATTAGTATAGAAATATACTTCTAGTACTACGAAAGGGTATCTAGAGCTAAAATACCTAGCTAAATTAGACTAGTATTAGTTTAAGAATACTAAAGAAAAATTTTACTTCTATAATTATATTTTATTATAGGTAATAAAGAGATAGAAGTATAATAGCCGTTTTAGGTTCTAAGAATAAATAAGAGAGAAGTATTCCCAACTTTTAAAGCTCGCTTTATTAGTACAGCTATTAGGGGATCCGTATCCTAATCTAAGTAGTTTTTCTACCTATAAGATAAGATTCTCTCTAGCTTAAAGATATTAAACCTTAACTTTAAGCTTATATAAAAAGGCTCTTTTAACACTATAGTTGCCTATTTAACAGCCTATAATATAAAAAGGAGGAGCGTTTCTAACCTTCTAAAATAAACTACTAGCTTATAGGTTATAGCTAAAATAAATTTAGATTAGTATTAGAAGGTTTCTAAGAGTTTATTTAAAGTAACCTATAATCTAATACTACCCTAATCTACCCTAGTATTAATACCTCGTTCTACTATAATTACTTCTTAACTACCTAATAAGACTCCTATATCTAAAAGGTATATAACTCTAGATAATTACTATAATTATAGTAAACTAGAATACTTTATAAACGAATATATAGTCCTTAAAATATAAGAGATAGAGGTTAAATAAGAGGAGATTAAGGAAGAAGAGTTTCTAGACGTAAGTAAGTACTACTTAGATAGTTTTTAGGTGGGAAATAGAGACGTCTAGAAAAACTCTCTATCCTAGACTTAAATAAGTATAACTTATTAAACATCGATTTATTATATTTATTTATAAGAAAGTACTTTTAAATTTCTATCGTTTTATATTTAAAAGGTATTAGTATACAACTAAATATTCTTATTAATATAAGCGCCTAAAGTTTTCTATTTCTTAATTCTATAGTAGCTAGATTACTCTCCTAAGCTCTATATATATTAATATAATACTTACCCTTTAAAATTACTATTAAAGGTTTTTAGGACTGAATCTAAACCCTAGTTAATTAGTATATCTATTTATACCTGCGAATTAATAGAAGAACTATCTAAAACTATCTATTTATTATTATAGATCTAGGTACTTAGGATTATATTATTAGTATTAAATAGTTATATTATTTTCAACTCTAGCTAGATATAGATAAGAATTGGATTATATAACCTTCTAAGTATCCTACTACTTATAATTCTTTACCTCCTCTTCTTATATAATTAATTTAGCTAGTATATAATAAAGAGGTAAAACTAGATATCTAGTAACATAACGCTCTATAGGAAAAGAACTAGTATTAATAGTCCTATAGTCTAACTATCTATTATATTAAGGGTCTATTAAGACTGCTAAAACTATATTAGTTTCTTATAATTTATAGTCTAAATAAGTTTAGAGCTTCTATACGCCTATATATAATAAAGTCTGAACCTAATCTAAAGAAAGTTTATTCTTTTATTATTGTTCTTATTTTAGTTAATACTTTCTACTTTAATATAAAGAGGAAAGAGAATAAGTTTTTCTCTACGTTTCTATATAAAATCGAGCATCTGATTAAAGATAAGTAAGCCCTAGAGCTAGAAGATGAGGCTGAAAATAAAGTACTAGTAAATCTCTAATTACTATCTAAATACTATAGATATTAGAATATATTTAGTAAAACTGTAGCTTATTAATTACTAGAATACTACTTTTCTAATTATAAGATTGTTCTTATAGAACCCCTCCCTAATAGTTATAGCCCGTTGTATAAGTAGAATATTAAGGAGCTAGAAGTAACTAAGAAGTATATTATAGATAATCTATAGTATAGGTATATTAAGTAGAGTCGGAGCTCCTTTATATTTCTAATCTT
>ML986893.1:21007-31481 GCA_010094045.1 Lojkania enalia | reverse complement strand
AATTTAAAGATTACTACCTTATATAAAAGATCCTAATACTTTATATACCTTCTTATTTATCGTATATACTTTAGCCTCTTAATATAGTTTACTTCTTACTATTAAAGCTAAAGTATTTATAGCGTATACGAAACTTAGCGCGCTAATATATCTACTATATTAATAAAGAAAGCTTCCTTCTAGCCTTTAAGAACGCGTTTTTTAACATATTTATATACGAGAACTATTAAAAGGCCTTTAAAGTAATAGAAATTGTTCTTCTAAATATATAGGTTATATTAGATTGCTTTAATATACGACTATATACCCTACTAGAACTACTTCTATAAGAAGACTTCTAATAGTCTAAAACTCTAAGTAATATATATAAATTTAGGTTACAATTAATACTTATATAAAAGTCCTTTATATAATTACTAAAAGAGGTGTAAGAAGAATTTTTACAGCTTATAAAAGGTGCTAAGTTAATGCTATATTAGAATACGCTTCTTTAAGCTCGCAACTCTAAGCTTAAAAGGTAATTAAAAGAAGTAACTAAGTGTAAAACGCGTAAAAGAAAGTATATTCAGTATAGCAGTATAGTATTATATAGTAAGGAATCTTTATATATAGCTGCTGAAGTATCTATAAGTTCTTAACTCTTTAAGAAGACTTGTAGTGCTAATACTTAAGAAAGGGCTTAACTAGCTTAACGCTACTATAGTAACTTTAGTAAGACTAGACATAACGCTCGTACGTAGTAAAAGGATAGTAGGGAAAATTCTGAATTAGATGAAAGTATATTATATATAGAATCTCTTATTAGTATTAAGTAAATTAACTTTTTGTATATAGTATTCGTTACGCTAAGAAAAAGTAGCCGCTTCGATGGCTTAGCCGCTTCGATAGTAGATTATGTTATAGAAAAAAGATACTCTATTAATTAAATAGAAACTTAAAAAAGCTGCTACTAATATAGTAGAAGGTAAAAGGCGTTGGTAAGAGCTATTAGTATTAAGTAGTATATAGCGTATATAGTGCTATATATACTATAAAATAGCTAGCTATAATATTTATACCTACTAATTAAGCGAAAAAAGGACTTAATAAACCTCTACTAGAATATCTAATTAATATACTATAGTATTATTAAAAGAGTTATATATAAAGTCTAGTATAGATAATAGAATAACTACTTATTTATAGTAGCCGCTCGCTTATAGAGTATATTATCTAATTAAGCCCTCTTATATCTATCTATATAATAAGCTCTCTTTAAGCTCTAAAACGCTCTAAAAGCTTTAATAGCTACTTATGATATTTAAGGGGGATGAAGCGTCTTCACAATGGACACAATTGCGCTCAGAACTCTGATTCTACACTTCCAGCGGGAAGCGGTGTGTAGAGCGACGCATTGCGGAATCTACCGATCGCTAACTCATATAGCAACACTGCCCTTTCAAAGTTAGAATACATACTGGTCTTGCTCCCAGTCCACCAGTTCCTACAGACTCTCACAATGGCCGAACTGTATGTCGTAATCTATCTCAACTGCGACCCGAATGACACGCCACACTGGTGCCTCCACTCTATCGACGACGATGGCGACGAACTCATTTACGAGGCTTTTGGCAGCAGTGGCACATCCTTCCGTTACAACACCCGTCCGGTTGTAATGGCATCATCCAAGAGCGAGAAGGAGCAAGTGAAGATTGGACGTATCGAGGCGGACGTCTGGCCGGAGATCCCAAATCTGTTTGCTGGAGTGCCCATGAGCACACAAGCTGGGTGGAACTGTCAAAATTGGGTCATGGAGGCAATTTCGGCATTGAAAGGAGAAGGTTTCTTGGAGGAAGAGGAAGGTGGACTCGCGTACGTTCAGGGCAAGTACCAGAAGAAGAAGGGCACGTACTAGTGTTGATATCATTGGACAATGGATCGTTCGAGCGGGAATCATGTATTGTTCGATAAGAGTTGGCCTTTGTTTTGGGTCGATTGAAAGTAGCAAATGCAGCCGCTATTATACACACTTCTTCTATATTTGTTCAAAAGTCCACGCGGCTAGATTTGGTCTGTTTTCGTAAAGTTGCCATGCAGCCACGCGCAAGTACACTTCTATAATGAGAATGGCCTAAGAAACCAGTTATTCCCTTGCAAAGCCCCCAATGACACGATACCTCGCATATTCATCGAAAAACTTCCCTATAGCGGACTCGGGTAGATACAGACACCAATCGTCTTTACCAGTAAACGAGTTTCTGAATGCGTTGATGTACTCCCAATACTCAGGGTATGCCCCTCCGTTCTCCCAGTCGATAATGCCAGTGATCGTTAGTACATCCTCGCTCTCGACTAAGATATTGGGCGGACATAGATCGCCGTGTGTCACCACAATTTGATAATTGCTTGGTAGACAACGGCGGAGATATTCAAGACGAGCTGGATCCATCAAGGAGTCATCAAGGAGGAAGTTGTTGAACTGGGCGTTGTTGGCAATGGGCACAGGGCTTTGCTTCGTAAAGCGATGGCCACCCTTACATATAGGTGTTAACCCCCCTCCTAGATATCCCTCTTTTGACAGAATAGGAAGTCGTCTTAACTCGGCAAAATAGTAGTTAAGTTGTTCTCGCACATAGCATTTCCTATCGAAAGGGAGACTTCCCCAGATGCGGTCGAGAGGAACTCCTGGAATGAAGGATGTAAAAGCATAGGACCATCCTGCGATTGTAATCATGCCGAAGGACACAGGTACTGGAAGTCCTTGTGAATGTTTGTGAATGTGGTCGAGTAAATGCATCTCGGTCGTATCCTGGGATTTGTTGATTTTGACAACTGTGTTTGGCGATATGCAGACCACAGCTCTTCTAGCGTACTGATAGAGAACATTGCCTTGCATGAGAAGGTAATTCAAAGCTGAACGTAGCAAGGATGCCTGTTTCCCCCGTATTGTGATTTTATGAGCAGAAGCGGGTATCTGCAATAAAATCCGCAGCTGAGGTGACAAAGGCCACAGTATGTGGACATCTTCGTCCGGAATCCTATGTTTCCAATCGTCGTCTTGTTGCCCGAGTTGAGTGGAAGCCCGTGGAACTAGGCAACATAAGAACCCTAGCTTTCACAACATCCATTGTTTGCAAATACTTACTAACTGGCTCGGCTTTCAGCTTCTGGATTTCGAGAATATCGGAACGCTTTTTCTTATAATCGAGATTCACCTTTCGTAGTTGGGGCCAGAGGTCTGACGCGGGCTCATTGTTGTTCACTATCTCGGTAACTTCCTCGATGATTGAGCGATTTAGCGATATCAGCTCATTTCCGCCCATGACTTGCTCTCTTGCTTGATGGTTATGTTTGGGTGCGTGCTTGAGGAAGATGGAGAGCAGTGCAAGGAGCACTGGGATGGAGTGGTTCAGGTGTATGCGCTGGGAGAAGGAAGTGCTTGGTCATCAGCCTTGGCGGTCAGCGCCATTGGTAGATTAGCGAGAGATATAAACCTTCTCGCCAAACTCCAGCTGCTTCCTCTATCCTAATCCAACTTTGTGCTAATTGTTACGATCCAACATCGTAATCAACCAGATCAGCAAGGGACATTGACTGTGAAGCAGCTCGGTTCAGCAGGCGATCACGTGATTAGGGATACGGAGCAGTACCCTACGGAGCAGGCGCTAGTCCTGTTGTAAGAGGCACGTGATATGAGTGATCGCACCAAGGCCTAGGGGATCGCAGTGATCGCATGCGAGCGCTCCGAGCAGCTCTGGAAAAGTGCGATCAACTATAACTACTAGAAAGGACCAAATTGTACTTAAGGAGGATGGATCCAGCTTTTAATAGATTTTTTTCTTCGTAGTTATTGCCAATTTGTTAAGCAGTTGCTAAGTACGCATCCCACTGACGTACCTTGTCTCCTAAGGAGGAAGACGTGTGGCTCACAAAGTGCGTTCCTTCCATTTGCGCGCGCCTACGCCGACGCTAACCCATTATCGAAACTATCGCCTCACGACCTTTATGCATTTCCCCTTCTTGACCTCACAATAGAAGTCCGCAGCCGGCTCCGAAACATTTCATCACGCAGAAAACCAAGCGGCGCGCGATAGCTCGACGATTGTGAACCACCTCCATGACCTCTTCTACGAAGCATACAATCGCAGACCTTGCTGGCGAGACCTGCACGAATCGTGTCCAGGGTAGGGTTGCTGCTCCGGAATTTTCCAGGCTTGTTCCCATCTTCAGGATCTTGCAGGTCTAAGTCTTGCCTCCTCTTACGACTGGCCTCGTCGATGGCGCTGTCAATATATAGCATAAAACCTTCCTTCACCCACGTCTGGCATCTGGTCGTAGTCCATCTGTCTTGGCCCGACTCGCAGAGCAATCCTCTAAGAAGTTGTTAGACAGACTCAGGAACTGCTGTCCCTATAAGGGGCATCAGCACCTTACAGATCTAGGATAAAAAGCCTAGTGCATTAATTTTCCTAAATGGCCTATTAACCCACGCCTTATCCTTTATAGGATCCCAGTCAGTAAAAAGCTGCAGCAGCACCAGGCCGACCGCCTACATGTCTACTTCCTTGCTATACTGTCGTGTGGTAGACTAGCATTCTGGGGCCATGTATAAATGTGGTGAGAGGCGAATCTTGTCTCAGGGAGGGAGATGAGGAGCTGAACTGGTTGATTGAAGATGGCCAGCGGGCCATATTTATGTACATGAAAAAGGGGTATATCAGCTGATATCCAGCGTGATATCCGGCGTGATATCGACCGTGATATCGTACGTCGATATCTGATACAGCTCGGCAGACTAGCCAAAAATCCCCATGACACACCCCCCCAGCTTTGACTGCGAAGGAGAAGCTGCGTCGAAAAAATGAAGGTAGATACTATACTAAAGAAGGTAAATTGTATAGAATAACTGGTGGTAGAGCTAAGTACGCTTGCAGAAATATCAATTTGATGTGATATAGGGTGAGTTATAATCAATTTTGATCACCCCCTAAGATTCTTGTTAGTAATCGATTTATTTGGCTGATAGAAGTTCCTGAGATTCGATTCTGGCTGAAATATCTTCCATTTTCAGTTGCTTGATAAACCTTTAGTGTTGTTGCGGCTGCAGAACTTTTATAAGGCCGTCGGCTGGCATCAGATTCGTCGGTTGCCAACTGATTGTAAGTCTCTGCTCTACTACTTCTTGACGTAGCTAGTGCTGGTGTATATCTACATGGCGAAGTTTGGTATTAAGGCGCTCAGATGGCTTATTTACGATATCTACTGTTTGTTAATTATCGCAAAGTAGCACTAGTTGCGCGTTAATATGGAAGCGCAGTAAGGTAAAGGCCTTCTGCTACTACTCCATTTCTAATCCGGCGACTGATAGTGCTAATAATTCTGCCTCAGTAGTTGATTTTGTAACCGTACGCTGAATTAAGGCTTTCCAATCGATTAGCATCCCAAAAAGTTGAAATATATAGCCGTAGGAACTTCGACGAGTATTAGGATCGTCGCCGAAGGCTGCATTAGAAGCGCTGTAGAATAGTAATTACTCTACGGGGTTGATATAATCAGTATCGCGACCCTAGCTGATAGTAGAGGTGTTTTATATATCATCAGCTGTTGCTGTAATTACTAAGTACTTCGTATTAATTAGATATTGCTATACCCGCAAGGCAGCGTTAATATAGTATTTTCTAGGGTTCTATAGGTGTTGTAATAATATTAAGTGCGCTCGTGCGACGTTAAGTCGTATAAAGACTATAATCTAAGCTATATAGCTAATTAGCTATTGGTAGTAGGATATCCTATCAGAGGATTCCTTAGTAGTAGCTGGCAGCACGTTCTCGTGTAGAGGCGTCCTCAGCGCCTTCTTGTTAACTGTAATATTAAATCGCGCTGCCACCTTATCGATAAATAAGTCCTGTAGTAGCTAGGTCTTACGCTACTATATATCGTGTACAACTTAAACTCCTAGGAACTAATTTAGATCTCTAAGGGATCGAAGTTTGTATTTATTACTTAATTACGATTCAAATTTCTGCTTAGTAGAGATATTTAATAGGTAAACTAGGATTATAATATCGTTAACGTAAAAAAAGATGATTAGCTTATTATTAGTGTATAAGTAAGATATTCCTAGTACTATTTTAAGGCCTAATTACCTCAGAGTCCTATCTAGCTTATAATACCAAAGTTTTAGAGCATTCTTAAAGCTGTATATAGCTTTCTATAGTTGCAAATATTTCCTATACTTATATACGAAACCTTCTAGTATATAGATATATATTAACCTGTCTAATTAGCAGTTAAGGAATATGTTAACAATATTGAACTGGTATATATTAAGTTTAAAATAAGTTGCAATTAATATTAGAAAGTAAAAGGTTTATACAGCTAGTATAGTAGTATAGATATCTCTCTATTAAGATTGTAGATTACTATATATAACTAATCTAGTCTTAAATTTATATAGGAAACTATCCTTATTAAATTTATATATAAATACCTATATAACTAGAAGAATTTTAGTAGTATTTTAGAAGATTATTACTTTCTACTAAGTATCTATATCCTCCTACTTCTATAACTCAGTACGATAGGTCTTATAGAAGCTAGTACTAAAAGGGTAATTCTTTAAATTCTTATAGTACTTTAGTTCTAGTAGAAGCTAATTATAATAATATTTTCTAATAGTATAAGTTTCCTTTATATAATTTACTAGTATTAGCTTACTATTAGATAGTACTATAAAAGTTATAAAGTATAATTAAGGCGGCTTATAGCTATATAGAAACTTACCTTTTTAGATTATATTATCTCTAAATATTTAGCTACTAATTTCTTCCCTCTATAAGATATTATTTATTCTTTTTAAGGGTATAAAAGTATAAGTAGATAATAGTTACTATTCTTATAGTAAATTATTGCTAAATATAGTATTCTTATTATCTACTAATAGTATTATAGGGGTATTCTAATTCTTTAGCGCTAGTACTAGTATTAATTCTAGTATTAGGAATTCCTAAATACTAGTAATATCGTTAATTTATTCTTTAAAAATAATATTCTTCTACTAATAAGCCTTCTTAATAATTAAATTACCTACTAACTTAGTAGAAATATCTTAATTAGATAGCTAATTCTTATAGATTACTTCTACAACTTTAATTATTTTATTATTACTACTATTAATAGAGTTCTTAATATTATTAATTTAAAAAAGAATCTTCTTTAAAGATTCTTTTAGTAGATATTCCTCCTCCTTACTAGATATAATATTACTAAATATAATATCTCTAGTATTAAATATCCGTTTTAGTTTTAGAATTAGTATTTAGTATATATTTATACTTCTATATTATAAGAGTTTATTACCTCTTAATAGAGTTTTATCTAAAATATATATACGCGATCCTATAACTTAAAAATAAGTAAAAAATAGTTTATAGTTAAAAATAGTCTTATATAAAGTTTTAAATTAAAGACTTATAATTAGTATTCTATTAAATAGATATATTATTATATAAGCTAATTTATTAGTATATTTATTAGAAATATTACTTTCTATTATAAAAGTACGCGCGTAGGTTATAATTTAATATTTTACTTACTCTACTAGACTATTCTACTTAGATATATAAGATGTATAAACTTTAATTATAATTTCTTAATTAAATAATACTTCTATAAGTTTTAAAAAACTTAAATTATTATTTATATAAATATATATAATCTTTCTTTTATACTATTATTCAATTTTTGCTAATAGTATTTTAAAGGCTTTTATAAGAGTAGATTTTAACTAATTATATATTATAAATCTCTTATACTACTAGAATACTTAATTAACTATATAAAATAAGTATCTTTTATTATTATAATACCTTTTATAGTTCTTTTAAAGTTATATAATATTAATTATAATTCTCTTAAATAGTTTAATAGTTAGATAAAACTAACTATACTAGCTAATCTACTATTATTACGGACGCTTACGTGTAGTTGGTTAATTATACTTTAGGTAGTTAACTCTATTACTACGTATTATATAAAAAATAGAGATATCTATATTATATAGGTTTTTATAGAAGCTAGGTTTATACTACTATATAGGCTAGCTGGGTTAGCGAAACCTTCCTCTATTATAGTTACGATAAGTCGGTTATATTCTAGCTAGCAGCTAATAGCTGTTACTAGTAGCTAGTTTAAATATTATAATAAGGGTAGTATAGGTATAGAGGTATTATAGTATTACTATAATAGTACCTTTCTTTTAATTATAAGCTTCTATAAGTTAGGTCTTCGTATTATATTTAGGTTATTTATAATTAAGTAGTAGTTATTAATACTAGTATTAGTTAAGGTTATAGGTATATTAGTATAATTAGTTATTATTATATAGTAGTATTATACTAGGGATTAGACTAGGTTATATATATAACGGCGTAGGTAAGATAATAGGTCTAAATGCGGTACGAATCTATTTAGAGGTATATAGGAGTGCGTAAGGGATTAGGGACCTAGGAATTCTATTAACACCTATAGGCCTTATACGAAAGGATATAGAAAAACTACTAAGCTACTTATAAGGGAGTATATAACTATATACGGATGGGAAAAGGGGTAGAACCGGGGGTAGGATAAGATAAGTAAAAAGATAAAGCTTTTCGTAGAACGATTTCTTTGTATTATTATACTACCCCCCTCCTCGTAGGCTGATAGTCCCTATCTACGCTGGTTTAGGAGGGAATTGGGGCTATTACAGATGGGTTCTAGTATAAAGAAATTTCTTCGAGGAGGTATTTACTAGTAAGAGCTAATATATGCAGTTACTTATAGAGATACGTTTATTAATATAATATTAAGTAAGGTTTTTATAGTAAGTATAATTGACCTATATATTAGCTGGTAACTACTATTATAACAGTTTATTAATATTACAATTTCGTTGTATATAGTAATAAGCGTTTACTAGCCTTAGTATATTACTAGGTTACTGTTAACTAAACTTCTTTAACTAAATAATAACTTCTACTCCGTACGTATTATTATATATCCCTAGAACTGTTAATTATTAAAGTATTACTAACGCCTTATAAAAAAAATTAATTAATATACTACTCTACCCGTCTCTTAGAGCCTCTTTAGAAGCTTTCTAGGTTATCTACTTTTAAGCTATATATATACTCGCCTGCGGGCGGTATATAATATTTTCCTTTCAGTCCCTAAGATTAAAAAAATGCGAGTATTATACCTTATAAAATAAAAAGTACAACCCTATATAAATCGCATCTAATACTAGTAGAGTACTTACTACTAACGTACTTATAGATCCCCTCCTATTATAAGGAGGAGTTTCTAGTCCTCCAGGGCTATCTTAAACTATAAGTAGTAGCCCGATACGTAGAGGATAAGAAGAATAAAAAAGTAGCCTTTAAGGCTGTTTTAGAGTCTACTTATAGTCTAGCGTTTGTAGCCTAGGTTATAAAGAGTTAGGAAGATAGCCTTCTTACAGCTAGTATCTAGGTAGCTTCGTTCTACTAAAGTACTAAGCTGCTCTATCGGGTTTTAGCTCTAGAGGCTTTAATATCTAGCCTTTAAGCTGACATCGCGGCGCTCTCGGGCGGCTAAAAATAAGGTAGAGAAGGTTTAAGGGGAATCCGGAGGGAAGAAAGGGAAAGAAGAATAGAAGAGAAGAAGACTAGAGAGGTATCTAACAGCCTACTATTAGACCTTTTAGATTCTATAGAGGAGTAATTTCGGGCCTATACTTTAGTTTTTAAAATCTACTACTTAACTCTTATATATTATTATCTACTAGATAATCTATATTCTCTATACTATTCTTATATACTTTAATCTATTTAGTTAGGGCTTTTAAGGGTTCTAGGCGATTTGGATACTTATTATAAAAAGCTCTTAGCTTATAAAGCGAACCTATAAAGTTTAAAGCTTTATATTAAATTAGGTTAGGATTATATCCTACCTATTTTATATGGTATTTAAGGGTCTTATAATATAACTTACTAGCTAGTATTTCCTTAACCTCCTACTCTTCTACCCTATTAATAGCAATAGCGGGTGGTTTCGGAGCTTTTTATCTAGATAGAGAGTCCTAGGGGTTTTTATACAATAGGTTTAGTATAAAGATATTATATATACTCAACCCTAGAGGTAACTATAGGTGGTATAAGTTTCTAACCTACTCTAGTACTTTAAAAGGGCCCTCCTATTAATTAGATAGCTTTCAGCTTGGTCTCTAGACTATAAAATTCTTAGTATTTAAGTAGACTATATTACCGATCTACTAATTAATTAGTTACTAGTAATAGTTAATAATAGATTATATATAATCTTAAGCCTTTTTAATATTAGCCTTTATGGTTTCCTAGGCTGTATATATATGAGTTACTATAGTTAAGGTGTTTTTACAATTTAATTTATCTATTATAGTAATAGGATTAATAGAATATTTCTAATTCTAACTCTAATAGGGCTTAAATTTATATAG
>ML986893.1:4579-20304 GCA_010094045.1 Lojkania enalia | reverse complement strand
GAGTAGTCTATTCTCTATCTAATACTTACGGGGTAAAAAGGTATATTCCTATATAAAGGAGGCTCGGTTTTCCTATAATAATATATTAATTAACTCTAGAGAGTCTAGTAATATAACCTACTCCTAGCCTTTAATAATATTTAGTATAACCGCTTAAGTTATTATTTAGGTAATATAGGACTAGACTAATTCAGTATTAATTTAGAGGTAAAGTTAATATGGTTTAAATAGGACTTTTAACTAGTTATTAGTTTAAGCCGCTTTTAAGTTTTTTATATCTTATTTATAACGGCTAAGGATATTAGCTCTAGTATTATTCTTACCTAGGGTGTACTCGATTCGGAACTAATACTAAGCTAATTCCTTAGTCTAATAAATCTAATAAGTATTAAGTACCTTTATAGTTATAAAATATTCGAGTAAGCGATAATTAGTATATACTAGAGTTCTAGTAGCTATAAAAGTAAGTTCTACCCTCTATTATTTAAACGTAGTAATAATTGTAAATAATTCCTTATTGTAGATTTTCTAGTTTAGTTCCGAACCGGATAGAATCTTACTATAGAATACTATAGAGTACTATTTTCTGTTAGGATATTTCTATAATAGTACTCCTACAACTACTCTATTAAAGGCGTTAGTTTCTATTTTTATTTCTAACGTAGGGTTAAAGTAGTAGAGTGTAGGTATACTTAATAGGGCTAACTTTAATTTCTTAAAGGTAATATTATATTTTAAAATCTATATAAAAGGGGTTATAAGGCTTTATAGTATAATAATTAGCTTTGCAACATGCGAGAATTCTATTATAAACTATTAATAGAATCTAGTAAAACCTAAGAAGAATTTTACACCTATTATAGTAGTAGGTAGCTACTAGTTATATAGTACTTCTACCTTCTTTAGGTTAACCTTAAGGCCTTTATTTAATAGAATATAGCTAAAGTATTTAGTTTAGATAATATAGAATTTACTCTTTTTAATATTAACTTATAACTCTACTTAATATAATCTCTTAAGAACTTTCTTAACATAGATAGTATATATTACCTCATCTTCTAAGTAGATAAGAATATTGTTTAGGTAAGTGATATAGAAGTTATCTAGGTAGTTAATTAGTACGTTATTTATATAGTGCTAGTAAATTATTAGGCTATTATATAATCTAAAAGGTAGAACTTTATACTTATAAGTTCCGTATTAAGTCTAAAAGGTAGTATATTTCTTAAAACTAAAGTCTATTCTAATCTTATTAAAAGCTGCGCGAATATTAAACTTAGTAAAGATTACTACCTTAGTAGGCTTAGATAGGAGTTTATCTATATACGGTATTAGATATACATTCTTATAGATAAGAGTATTAAGTTTACGATAATCTATATAGATATATAAGTTACTATTAGGTTTACGGACGTAAAGGATTAAAGATATAAAGGGGCTCTAACTCTACTTAATATATCTATACTATAGATTATCTATAATATACTTTTTAGTTACTTCTAGCTTCTTAATATTCTACTTATATAACGGGCTGTAACTATTAGGGAGGAGTTCTATAAGGATAATTTTATAATTATAAGAGTAGTATTTTAGTAATTAATAAGCCGCAGTTTTACTAAACATATTCTAATACTTATAGTATTTAGATAGTAATCGGAGATTTACTAGTACTTCGTTTTCAGCCTCGTCTTCCAGCTCTAGAGTTTATTTATCTTTAATCAGCCGCTTAATTTCGTATAGAAATGTAGAGAAAAACTTGTTCTCATTCCTCTTTATATTAAAGTAGAAAGTATTAGCTAAAATAAAAGCGATAATAGAAGAATAGACTTTCTTCGGATTAGATTCGGACTTTATTATATACAGGTGTATAGGAGCTTTAAGCTTATTTAAACTATAGGTTATAGAAGACTAATATAATTTTAGTAGTCTTAGTAGACCTTTAATATAATAGATAGTCGGACTGCGGGACTACTAATACTAGTTCTTTTTCTATAGAGTATTGTATTACTAGATATCTAGCTCTACCTTCTTATCGCGTGCTAGCTGAGTTAATTATATAAGAAGAGGAGGTAAAGGATTATAAGTAGTAGAATACTTAAAGGGCTATATAATCCGATTTTTATCTGTATCTAGCTGGAGTTGAAAATAATATAACTATTTAATACTAATAATATAATTCTAAGTACCTAGATTTATAATAATAAATAAGTAGTTTTAGATAGTTCTTCTATTAATTTGCAAGTATAAGTAAATATACTAATTAACTAGAGTTTAGATTTAGTCCTAAAAACCTTTAATAGTAATTTTAAAGGGTAAGTACTATATCGATATATATAAGGCTTAGAAGAGTAATCTAGTTACTATAAAATTAAGGAATAGGAAGCCTTAGATACTAGTATTAATAAGGGTATTTAGTTGTATACTAACGCCTTTTAAATATAGAATAGTAGGAATTTAAAAGTACTTTTCTCTAAATAAATATAATAAATCGATGTTTAATAAGTTATACTTACTTAAGTCTAGAATAGAGAGTTTTCTTAAGTATCTCTATTTCCTACCTGAGAACTATTTAGGTGGTACTTATTTATATCTAGAAACTCTTCTTCCTTAATCTTCTCTTATTTAACCTTTATTTCTTATATTCTAAAAATTATATATTTATTTATAAAGTATCCTAGTTTACTATAATTATAGTAATTACCTAAGGTTATATACCTTTTAGGTATAAAAGTCTTATTAGGTTATTAGAAAGCGATTATAGTAGAACGAGGTATTAATACTAGAGTAGATTAGGGTAGTATTAGATTGTAGGTTACTTTAGATAAACTCTTAGAAACCTTCTAATACCGATCCAAATTTATTTTAGCTATAACTTATAGGCTGGTAATTCGTTCTAGGAGGCTAGAAATACTTCTTCTTTCTATATTATAGGCTGTTAAGTAGGCGACTATAGTATTAAAGGAGCCTTTTTATATAAGCTTAAAGCTAAGGTTTAGTATCTTTAAACTGGGGAGAATCTTATTCTATAAATAGAAGAACCACTTAGATTAGGATACGGATCTCTTAATAGTTATACTAATAAAGCGAGCTTTAAAAGTTGAGAATACTTCTTTTTTATTTATTCTTAGGACCTAAAACACCTATTATACCTCTATCTCTTTATTACCTATAATAAAATACAATTATAGAAGTAAAATTATTTCTTTAGTATTTTTAAACTAATACTAGTCTAATTTAGCTAGGTATTTTAGTTCTAGATATCCTTTTATAGTACTAGAGGTATATTTCTATACTAATACTATACGTATATACTCTATCTAATAATAATCTATATTAATCTCAAGTCGGTCTAGAATTAAGGCTTGCTATTATTTAAATATAGGTTTACTACTATCTATAAGGCTTTTAATCTTAGGTATATATTTAGTAAGGTAGACTTAAGGGGGTCTAGGGGTAGCTAAGAAGTTTCTTACTAGAGGAGTTATAAAAGTTTCTTAGTATATTATTAGTTCTAATTTAGTAGTTTATAGAGGTTAATTAGAACTAATAGTTCTCTATTATATTAAGTGTGTGATCTCTTCTTATAAAATTGTGATTTATTCCTTAAGGGTTAGTTTATTCTAATTTTCCTCTGAATTAGATAGGTTCTTTATTATAGGCTCTATAGAGAGGGGTCCGCCTATTATAGGGCCCCCTATAAAAGGTAATAGTTATTCTATACGTATAGATAGAAGTTTACTCTTACTATAACTTATATATATATCGGTTCTAGTATAGAAATTAGAAGGTAAATTATAGTTAGATATTAGCGGTTGCCTCTAATTCTAATAGGTTATTAGTAGTCTTTAAGTTTCTACCTAGACGTACTCTATACAGCTTTTCTAAAATCAATCCTAATTATAGGGGATAGAAAGTTCTAAACTTAAGGCTTTAGTTAATAAAAGATTTTTAAGATCCTATCTAGATAACTAAATAATTTAATATAATAGTATATAAATATTATAACTTAAATTAAAACTTAGGTATATTTTAGACTTAAATATAGTTAAATAAATAATTAATACGATATTATTAAAGAGGCTATTACTAGTAGTATTAAGTTCTTCTATATAATATAATAGCACAGGTAAAATAATAGGTCTAAATACGGTATAAATCTACTTAGAGGCATATAGGAGTACGTGGGGGATTAGGGACCTGGGAATTCTATTAACACCTATAGGCCTTGTACGAAAGGATATAGAAAAACTATTAAGCTACTTATAAGGGAGTGTGCAACTATATACGGATGGGAAAAGGAGTAGAACTGGGGGTAGGATAAGATAAGCAAAAAGATGAAGCTTTTCGTAGAACGATTTCTTTGCATCGTTACAATATATATATTAGCGCGACTAGTAGTTAATAGTAGTACTATATTAGAGATTAGTTTAGTTTAATTTATATAGTAGTACTATACTAGAGATTAGATCGGTTTATATAATAGTACTATATTAGATTAGACTTTAGTACCTAATTAAGAATCTAGACTTAATATTATATTTAGGTCTTATTTATTCGAGTTTCTAATATAGTAATCTTCTACAGTAGTTATTTTAGTAAAGTATTATTAACCTATATACTACTAGTATATATAATAACTGCTGTTATAGTCGTATATATGCCGGGGTCTTATTTATATTAGTTTAGTTAGAGGTAGTAGCTTTAGTAAAGAAAGAGTAGTAGAATTACCTAGTTCTTTAAATATAACGAATATATTCTTAGAAGTCTAATATAGTAACAAGATAAATCTACGAGAATAACTATACAGGACTTAATTTTCTAAGGAAATTTTCCGTCTTATATAGTTAGGTCTAAAACTGCTAAGCCTAGCTTATTAGGTCTATTCTACTATACCTAATACTTCTACTATTATTACGTATATAGGTTATACTATACCTTATTATCTAGCTAATTATCTCCCTAGTTTCTATAGTTCTACTATTTACTATCTAATAATTAGTCTCTAATATACTTCTATCTATTATTACCTTATTAGTTCTCGTTTAAGTCGACCTATATAGTAGTTAATATTAGATTAAACTCTAACTATAGAAGTAGTACCTCTTAGTATTCTATATTTATAATATCTACTCTCCTTTCTATAGGTTTATCCCGAAGCTCTTTAATCTATTATCTTATCTATTCTATCTAGGTGTAGTATCCTACTATTTCTAGCAGCTTATTCTAGCTTCTAATATATTCTATATAGATGTACTATAGTACTATATCTATATTTTTCTGTTCTAGGGTCGGTACTTTATATATTCCGGTAGGTCCTACTTAACTTATAAGTATAGCCCTATTCTTCTTTCTTTTTCCCTTCTATTATACTAAAGGTTTAACGCGAAAACACTTCTACCTATAACTATTATACTAGTTACTTAATTCTTTTGTTAGGCGTTATAATAGATTCTTCTTACTATTATTTAAACTATTAGTCTATAAACCGCAACTACTATAATAATACTACTCTTTCTTTTATATATAGAGAGTATCTTTCTTAGAGTTTATCTTATAATCTTTCTCTAACCGAGGGTACTCTTTACTATTTTCTAGCGAGTATATTAAAGGCTTATAAGGAGTTTACTTCTACCTATTAAGATTTTATAACTATTAAAAAAGAGGAGATTTATTATTTTAAGGAATCTATATATTACTATTATACAGCTCTTTCTTATCTAAAGCGTACTAAGAAGCGTATCTATTCTCTAGAAAAGTATAGTCTAAATCTTAGGAAATAAGAGGTAAAGTTAATAGAAGAGTAAGAGAAGTTAGAGGAAGAGAAGAGAAGGTTCGCTAGGTTTAAGACGCTTTTTACTACCGCTCCGAGTTCTGTATAAGAGGCTCCTTCTATATTACTACTACTATTACTTTTTAATTAAGCTTTACTTAATAACCTATTATTCTAGCCTTCTAGTAAAACTTCTTTAACTTTATAGTATAGTTGGTTAGGTTCTATACTAGTTCCTATAAACTTTCCTCCTATAGGTATCTTTCCTATTTTACTAGATACTTCTACTAACGTCTAAACTTATTATAGATACCCCTATAAAAATCCTTATACTAGACCTAATCGAGATTTAGAACTCTATATAGTTGGAAGAATAAGACTAATATAAGATACGTAACGTGCTTAGTTGCTTAATTAGCTAAGTAACTAAATAGAAAGAAATAGTAAGGAAACTAAATTGTATTTAACAACCTTACAACTCTAACCTTTATAGCTCTTTATAGTTAACTTAAATATCCTTTATATACTCTACTTATATACTTCTATTATAAGCTTATAAGAATAATTCTCTTATAGTATATAATTACTCTTAGTTATTACTCTATCTAGTACCTAGCTAATTAGAGGCTGTTATACTTTAACTACCCTCGTAAGACTAGAAGAAGTAAGACTAGTTAAACTACCCTAGTTATAAGAAAAGAGATACCTTTAGTAAGTAATATAAGAAACTTACGCAAGTAGAATGTTAGGATTAGCTAATAAAGCTACCTCTTTAGAGGTAGGTATAATAACTATATTTATAAGAATACAGAACGAATTAATATAATAATAGGAACAGCTAGTTCTAGTAGATAAATAGATAAAAAGCTTAAAGAAGACTTAAAATAGTCTTTTTAAAAGTTTTAAAGAAATATAAAAAAATAGTTAATAGTAAGTAAGGAATAGAACTTATAGGAATTATCTAGAAACTTAAATAAGTTAAAAGAGTACTACTAATAATATATTATTAGCGACGAGTTAAGTTAGTACTATTTAATAAGTTTAATAGAACTAGGTCTAAACTTAAAAGATTTCTAGTAGTAGTAAGAATTTATATTAACGCTAACCTAGATATTATCTAGTATAAGAATAAGAAAGTACTATTTATAGAAGTCTACCTAACAGGTAAACTACTTAACTAGTTCTAGTCCTTTCTAATAGATTTTAAGAACTATATAGAAGAATACTAGAAAAGTAAAACTAAGATAATATTTATAAGCCTAATATACTTCTAATAGAAACTTAAACTAGCGTTCGGAGATATTAATAAAGTATAAGTAGTAGAAGATAGATATTATAATCTAGTTTAACTAGAATCTATTACCTTATATATATTAAGTTTTTAACAGCTCTTAAATAAAGTTATATAAGATAACTATAGTATAATAGTAAAGTTCTATAGAGGATTAAAAATAGAGATAAGAAGGGTAATAATATATATAGAACAACCTTAAGATCTAGCGTTATACTTTTAACTAGTAAAAAGAATTAATAATAAATTATACTAGTTTAAAAATAAAAAAAGGTAAGTATACTACTAAAGAGTACGCTTTTTAATAAAAGCTGCTAATGTAATCGGATCTATAGACCTAAGTACTACTAGAGAAAAGAAGTCTAAATTACAGGCGACCTAAGAAAGAAAGACTTAGAAGAAAAATATTAAGTACTATAATTATTAGAAACTAGGATATATAATAAAAAAATGCCTAAGTAAAAAGAAAGAAAAGAAAAACTAGCTTATAGAAGATAAACCGCAGGAAGTAGGTAAAGAAAAACTAGCTATAACTATAGAATATAGAACTCTATATTAGTCTTCTTATAATAAAAATAAATGTTAAATATACCAACAACTTAAAGAAACTATAGGATATTAGTTTTAGAAGAAAATACAACTTATAGTAATATAAGAACGTATAAAAAGATAGCTAGAAGAAGTTTAAGAAGAATTAGATAAGGATAAAGAAATAAATACCCTATTATAAATAGAAGAAGCTACTACTAGAGTACTAATACCTAAACCAGTACCTAGAGTATATTTTATATACCGACGAGGAATAATCGAGTATAAATAGAGAACCCCGGCTCCTATAGCTACTCTATAAGAGGAATTACCTATAAGATTCTACGATAAGAATAGACTAAGATAAGATATTATTAACGTTTATAAAGAATAGTAAAATACCTACCCTAGAGAAATCTACTTCTTATACTTCCAAAAATAGATAGAAATAATAAAAGTAGTAGAAAAATATCTTAATATAATAGATTAAGATAAAGCTGTATATATAGTATAAAAAGTAGTAGCCTTTTTACGAAATAAAGTACTAGTAAAGTACTAGGTACTAAAGACATTACGATATAAATAAGAAGGAGACTACTAGGTTAGAAAAGATAATAACTCTTATATAAACTAATACTACCTAGTATATTTTAAAATAGTATAGATATCGTGTATTAAACGATAATATAAAGCCTACTAAAAAAGAAAGGAAAATATAGGTATATAGCTAAGATAACTAAATAAAGATAAGGTACTAGAAAACTCTATAAAATAAGAAGCTATAATAGAATAGGAAGTTATTAAATAAATTTAAAACTATATAATATTTAAATTTAGACCTCTACTACCTAAAGTATATATCTAAGGAAGATTATAGTATAAATATCTAGAACGGAAATACCTAAAATATATATCTATAAAAGAAGTAATAGCTTATTAACTTAAGATAACTTAACTATATAGGAATATAGGAGAATACTATCTTATAATACTAGGATAATATTACAGTTGTAAGATATATATACTTATTAATAGTAGAGTAATAAAGAATTTTATAGCTAGTAACTATATCGCTAGAAAAGGAATACCTATAGTATAACTATAATAGTATAGGTAAGATAATAGGTTTAAATGCGGCTCGAATCTATTTAGAGGTATATAAGAGTACGTAGGGGTTTAGGGATCTAGAAATTCTATTAACACCTATAGGCCTTATATAAAAGGATATAGAAGAACTACTAAGCTACTTATAAGGGAGTATACAACTATATATAGATGGGAAAAGAGGCGGAGCTGGGGGTAGAATAAGATAAGCAAAAAGCTTTTAGGATAAGATTATATATAAAGCTTTTTATAAAACAATTTCTTCGCATTATTATACTACCCCCCTCTTTATAGGCTAATAGTTCCTATCTACGCTGGTTTGGGAGAGAATTAGGGCTATTATAGATAGGTTCTAGTATAAAGATATTTCTTCGAGGAGGTATTTATTAGTAAGAGTTAATACGTGCAGTTACCTATAGAAATATATTTATATATTAATGTAATATTAAGTAAGGTTTTTATAGTAAGTATAATTAATCTATATATTAGCTGGTAACTACTATTATAATAGTTTATTAATATTGCAATTTCGTCGCGTATAGTAATAAGCGTTTACTAGCCTTAATATATTACTAGGTTACTATTAACTAAGCTTTCTTAACTAAATAACAACTTCTACTCCGTACGTATTATTATACGTCCCTAGAACCGTTAATTATTAAAGTATTACTAACATCTTATAGAAAAAATTAATTAATATACTACTCTACCCGCCTTTTAGAGCCTCTTTAGAAGCTTTTTAAATTATCTACCTTTAGACTATATACGCGCTCGCTCGCGGGTAGTATATAATATTTACTTTTTAGTCTCTAAGATTAAAAAAATGTAAGTATTATACCTTATAAAATAAAAAGTATAACCCTATATAAATTATATCTAATACTAGTAGAGTATTTACTACTAATATATTTATAGATCCCCTTCTACTATAAGGAGGAGTTTCTAGTCCTCTAGAGCTATCTTAAACTATAGGTAGCAGCCTAATATACCGGGGATAAGAAGAATAAAAAGGTAGCCTTTAAAGCTATTTTAGAGTCTATTTATAGTCTAGTACTTATAGCCTAAATTGTAAAAAGTTAGGAAAATAGCCTTCTTATAGCTAGTATTTAGATAGCTTTATTCTACTAAGGTACTAAGTTGCTTTATTAGGTTTTAGCTCTAGAAGCTCTAGTATCTAGCCTTTAAGCTGATATCGCGGCGCTCTCGGGCGGCTAAAGATAAAGTAGAGAAGATTTAAAGGGAGTCTAGAAGGAAGAAAAGGGAAGGAGAATAGAAAAGAAGAGGACTAGAGAAGTATCTAATAGCCTGCTATTAGACCCTCCAGATTCTATAGAAGAGTAATTTTAGGCCTATAATTTAGTTTTGTAATCTACTACTTAACTCTTATATATTATCGTCTACTAGATAATCTATATTCTCTATACTATCCTTATATATCTTAATCTATTTAGTTAGAACCTTTAAAGGTCTTAACTAATTTAGATACTTATTATAAAAAGCTTTTAGCTTATAAGGTAAACCTATAAAATTTAAGGCTTTATACTAGACTAGGTTAAAATTATATCCTACCTATTTTATACAGTATTTAAGGGTCTTGCGATATAGCTTACTAGCTAGTATTTTCTTAACCTCCTACTCTTCTACCCTCTTAATAGCAATAGCGGGTAGTTTTAGAGCTTCTTACCCTAGTAGAAGGTCCTAGGGGTCTTTATATAGTAGGTTTAGTACGAAAATATTATATATTCTTAACTATAGGAGTAGCTATAGATAGTATAAGTTTTTAACCTATTCTAGTACTTTAAAAGAGCCCTTCTATTAATCGGATAGCTTTCGGCTTAATCTCTAAACCGTAAAATTCTTAGTATTTAGATAGACTATATTACTAATCTACTAATTAATCGGTTACTAGTAATAGTTAATAATAGATTATATACGATTCTAAACCTTTTTAATATTAGTTTTTACGGTTTCCTAGACTATATATATATAAGTTACTAGAGCTAAGGTATTTTTACAATTTAATTTATCTATTATAATAATAGAATTAATAGAATATTTCTAATCCTAATTCTAATAGAGCTTAAATCTATATAGGATCTAATATAGGAATATTCTAATAGTTGTATAAGGTAGAGTCGCTTATACTCGGTCGATTATAGGTAATAGAGAACTCTAGTTATTTTAGTAGAAGGATATAAAAGGGCGCAGTCTCTAATTAATATACTTATTTATAATCTCTATCTATCTATTAGTTTCTTTATAATAAGTAGTAGATAGTTTAATCTTTACGCCTAAGATATAATAGAATTTAGACTAGAAACTAGATATAAACTAAGGTCTTTAGTCTAAAATAATAGTTTTAGGCGTATAACTAAAGCGGTATACCTATTAAATAAACAATTCAGCTATTTCCTATATATTAATTATATAATAGTAGAGAATAGATACTACTTATTTAGATAGGCAATTAATTACTACTATAATCTAATTATATCTGGACTTATCTATAGGAGAATTCTTAAAGTTAATATATAGATATTATATTAGTTAATTTAGTATAGGAAGTAGGTAGATAAAACCTAGGGTTTAGGTTTATATTAGATAAGCTTTACGGTATAAGATATAATTTCGTATATATTATTTGCAAGTAGCTTCTATATCCTTCTAGTAATATTTCTAAGATAGTAACTAATAGGTTTTAGTAGCGCTTAAGTATACAGAGGATATTTAGTTATAAGCCTCTTATATAAGTTATATATAAAGACCTAAATCTAATAGAATATATAAGTAATTATCGTAGAGGAGTAGTCTATTTTCTATCTAATACTTATAGGATAAAAGAGTATATTTCTATATAAAGGAGGCTTAGTTTTCCTATAATAATATATTAATCAACTCTAGAAAGTTTAGTAATATAACCTACTTCTAGTCTTTAATAATATTTAATATAACTACTTAAGTTATTATTTAGATAATATAGGACTAGGCTAATTTAGTATTAATTTAGAGGTAAAGTTAATATAGTCTAAATAGGATTCTTAACTAGTTATTAGTTTAAGCTACTTTTAAGTTTTTTATATTTTATTCGTAATAGTTAAAAATATCTACTCTAGTATTATTCTTACTTAGGGTGTACTCGATTTAGAACTAATACTAAGTTAATTCCTCGGTCTAATAAACCTAATAAGTATTAAATACCTTTATAGTTATAAAATATTCGAGTAAATAATAATCGGTATATACTAGAGTCCTAGTAGCTATAGAAGTAAATTCTATCCTCTATTACTTAAACGTAGTAATAATTGCGAATAGTTTCTTATCGTAAATCTTCTAGTTTAGTTCTAAACTAGATAGAATTTTACTATAGAATATTATAGGGTACTATTTTCTATTAGAATATTTTTATAATAGTACTCTTATAACTACTCTATTAGAGGTGTTAGTTTCCATTTTTATTTCTAATATAGGGTTAAAGTAGTAGAGTGTAGATATACTTAATAGGGCTAACTTTAATTTCTTAAAGGTAATATTATATTCTAAAGTCTATATAAAAGAGGTTATAGGGTTTTATAGTATAATAATTAGCTTTATAATACGCGAGAATTCTAGTATAAACTATTAATAAAATCTAGTAAAACCTAAGAAGGATTTTACACCCATTATAGTAGTAGGTAGCTACTAGTTATATAGTACTTTTACCTTCTCTAGATTAACCTTAAAGCCTTTATTTAATAGAATATAGCTAAGATATTTAGTTCGAGTAATATAGAATTCGCTCTTTTTAATATTAACTTATAACCCTACTTAACATAATCTCTTAAGAACTTTCTTAATATAGATAGCGTATATTACCTCATCTTTAGAGTAGATAAGAATATTATCTAGATAAGTAATATAGAAGTTATTTAGGTAGTTAATTAGTACGTTATTTATATAACGCTAGTAAGTTGCTAGACTATTATATAATTTAAAAGGTAGAACTTTATACTTATAAGTTCTATATTAAGTCTAAAAGGTAGTATATTCTTTAGAACTAGAGTCTATTCTAATCTTATTAAAAGCTATACAAATATTAAACTTAGTAAAAATTACTACCTTAGTAGGCTTAAATAGAAGTTTATCTATACGTAGTATTAGATATATATTCTTATAGATAAGAGTATTAAGTTTATAATCTATACAGATATATAGGTTACTATTAGATTTATAGATATAAAGGATTAGAGATGCGAAAAGGTTTCGACTCTACTTAATATACCTATACTATAGATTATTTATAATATACTTTTTAGTTACCTCCAGCTCCTTAATATTCTACTTATATAATAGGCTGTAACTATTAGAGAGGGGTTCTATAAGAATAATCTTATAATTATAAGGGTAGTATTTTAGTAATTAATAAGCTGTAGTTTTACTAAATATATCCTAATATTTATAGTATTTAGATAGTAATTAGAGATTTACTAGTACTTTATTTTTAGCCTTATCTTCCAGCTCTAGGGCTTACTTATCTTTAATTAGCTGTTTAATTTTGTATAGAGATGTGGAGAAAAACTTGTTCTCTTTTCTCTTTATATTAAAGTAGAAAGTATTAGCTAAGATAAGAGTAATAATAGGAGAATAGACTTTCTTTAGATTAAGTTCGAACTTTATTATATACAGGCGTACGAGAGCTCTAAGCTTATTTAGACTATAAGTTATAGGAGACTAATATAGTTTTAGTAGTCTTAATAAACCCTTAATATAATAGATAGTTAGACTATAAAACTACTAATACTAGTCTTTTTCCTATAGAGCGTCGCGTTGCTAGATATCTAGCTCTACCTTCTTATTATATACTAGCTAAGTTAATTATATAAGAAGAGAAGGTGAAGAATTATAAGTAGTAGGATATTTAGAGGGCTATATAATCTGATTTTTATCTGTATTTAGCTGGAGTTGAAAATAATATAACTATTTAATACTAATAATATAATCCTAAGTACCTAGATTTATAATAATAAATAAATAGTTTTAGATAGTTTTTCTATTAATTCGCAGGTATAAATAGATATACTAATTAACTAGAGTTTAGATTCGGTTCTAAAAACCTTTAACAGTAATTTTAAAGGATAAGTACTATATTAATATATATAGGACTTAAGAGAGTAATTTAGCTACTATAGAATTAAAGAATAGAAAGCTTTAGGTACCTATATTAATAAGGGCGTTTAGTTATATACTAACGCCTTTTAAATATAGGACGGTTATAATAGTATAGGTAAGATAATAGGTCTAAATACGGTATAAATCTATTTAGAGGTATATAGGAGTATATAGGGGTTTAGGGACCTAGGAATTCTATTAACACCTATAGGCCTTATATAAAAGAATATAGAAGAACTACTAAGCTACTTATAAGGGAGTATACAACTATATACGGAAGGGAAAAGGGGTGGAGCTGGGGGTAGGATAAGATAAGCGAAAAGCTTTAGGATAAGATTATATATAAAGCTTTTCGTAGAACAATTTCTTCGCATTATTATACTACCCCCCTTCTTATAGGCTGATAGTTCCTATCTACGCTGGTTTAGAAGGGAATTAGAGCTGTTATAGATAGGTTCTAGTATAAAGAAATTTCTTTAAAGAGGTATTTATTAGTAAGAGCTAATATATACGGTTGCCTATAGAGATGCGTTTATATATTAACGTAATATTAAGTAAGGTTTTTATAGTAAGTATAATTAACCTATATATTAGCTAGTAACTACTATTATAACGGTATATTAATATTGCAATTTCGTCGCGTATAGTAACAAGTATTTACTAGCCTTAGTATATTACTAGATCGCTATTAACTAAACTTTCTTACTTAAATAACAACTTCTACTCTATATATAGTATTACGCGTCCCTAGAACTATTAATTATTAAAATATTACTAACGCCTTATAGAAAAAATTAATTAATATACTACTCCGCCTACCTCTTAGAACCTTTTTAGAGGCCTTCTAGATTATCTACTTTTAGACTATACGCGCGCTCGCCCGTAGGTAGTATATAATATTTATCTTTTAGTTTCTAAGATTAAAAAAATGCGAGTATTACACCTTATAAAATAAAAAGTATAACCCTATATAAATCGTATCTAATACTAGTAGAATACTTACTACTAATATACTTATAGATTCCCTTCTATTATAAGGAGGAGTTTCTAGTCCTCTAGGGTTATCTTAAATTATAGGCGGCGACCCAATATATAGGGGATAAAGAGGATAAAAAGGTAGCTTTTAAAGCTGTTTTAGAATCCGCTTATAGTCTAGCGCTTATAGTCTAGATTGTAAAGAGTTAAAAAAATAGCCTTCTTACGGCTAGTATCTAGGTAGTTTTATTCTATTAGGGTACTAAGTTACTTCGTCGGGTTTTAACTTTAAAGGCTCTAGTATCTAGCTTTTAAGCTAATATTATAGTACTCTTAGGTAGCTAAGGATAAGGTAGAGGAGGTTTAAGGGGAGTCCGGAGGAAAGGAAGGGAAAGAAGAGTAGAAGAGAAGAGGACTAGGGAGGTATCTAACAGCCTACTATTAGACCCTCTAAATTCTATAGAAGAGTAATTTCGGGCCTATAATTTAGTTTTCTAATCTACTACTTAACTCTTATATATTATCGTCTACTAGATAATCTATATTCTCTATACTATCCTTATATATCTTAATCTATTTAGTTAGGGCTTTTAGGGGTCCTAGCTAATTTAGATACTTATTATAAAAAACTCTTAGCTTATAAGACGAACCTATAAAATTTAAGGTTTTATACTAGACTAGATTAGAATTATATCCTACCTATTTTATACAATATTTAAGGGTCTTATAATATAGTTTACTAGCTAGTATTTTCTTAACCTTCTACTCTTCTACCTCCTTAATAGTAATAGCGGGTGGTTTTAGAGCTTCTTACCCTAGTAGAGAGTCCTAGGGGTTTTTATATAGTAGGTTTAGTACGAAGATATTATATATTCTTAACCCTAAGAGTAGCTGTAGATAGTATAAGTTTCT
>ML986892.1:7326-33394 GCA_010094045.1 Lojkania enalia | reverse complement strand
TTTTCATGTACATAAATATGGCCCGCTGGCCATCTTCAATCAACCAGTTCAGCTCCTCATCTCCCTCCCTGAGACAAGATTCGCCTCTCACCACATATTCTACCCCCAATTCTACCCCTTTTCCTATCTATATATAGTTATATACTCCCTTATAAGTAGTTTAGTAGTTTTTCTATATCCTTTTATATAAGGCCTATAGGTGTTAATAGAATTCTTAGGTTTCTAAACCCCTATATACTCTTATATACCTCTAAGTAGATTTGTGCTATATTTAAACCTATTATCTTACCTACGTTATTATAACTATAACCTATTTATAATTCTCTAACTATATAATTTTTAGCTAACTATATCTTTTTAAACTAATAATAACTAGTTTAAATAATATCTTACCTATTATAAAGCTAGCTTTATTACAGTTATAGACATTCTTATTATAGATATTATATATAGCTTTTATATACGCTATTATATTCTACTATTAAAGTAGCTAAACTATTAAAGTAGCTACTTTTTCTTAATATTATAAATATTATATACGAAATATAATAAATTTATAATATAACCTTCTATTAATTTAATAAGAAGGTAGAATTAAGTTAATCTTATAGGTATATAAATTAGGCTAATTTAAGAGCGTATGATGCACTACTATAGTTTTTAATATATAATATTAATAACTCTCTACTTGACTTTATAAAATCGCGTTTCGCTTTTATATATAACTAAATTACTAGAAGTTTATAGTAGCCGAAGAATAAACAATTGTATAATATATTCTTAACCTTAATTTATAGGAATTTATACCCCGGTTATATAAGATAGTAGATATAGTAGATAAACTATTAGGTAACATATTCTACTATTAAAGCGGCCAAACTATCAAAGCGGCTACTTTTTCTTAGTATTATAAATACTATATACGAACTATAATAAATCTACAACGCGACCTTCTATTAATTTAATAAGAAGGTAGAATTAAGCTTACCTTATAGACGTATAAATTAGGCTAATTTAAGAGCGTATAACGCGCTGCTATAGCTTTTAACATATAATATTAACAACTCTCTACTCAATTTTATAGAATTACGTTTCGCCCTCGTATATAACCAAATTACTAGAAGCTTATAGTAACCGAAGAATAAATAATCGTATAATATATTCTTAACTTTAATTTATAAGGATTTACGCTTCAGCTATATAAGGTAGTAGATATAGTAGATAAACTATTAGGCGTACGTAGTAGAATATTTATAGGAAAGAATTAGTCTAAACGATTTATAGCGTATATAAATAAGCTTAAAACAGCCTTTAATCGAGTAAAGGATTGCTAAAGAATAAAATAAGAGAATCTAGAGGTTATTAATATATAGTTTAAGCTTATATAGAATATAATTACAAAATATAGTATATATAATAATAATATCTATAACTTTAATAAAATAGACTTTTAGATAGATATTATTAGTATTATAAAGGTTATTATAAGTTTAGAATATTATATAAAGTCTACTCTTATATAGCTAGATAATTATAAATAGGTTATAATTATCTAGAGTATTTATTATTATAGTTAAACTATTTATAGTTAGTCTTTTAATAAGTCTAGAGATATATATATAATATATCTTATATTTCTAGTTAATAGACGCAATTTTCTAACTCTTATTAAAGCTAGCTAGCTTTAATAGTTATAAGCCTAGAAGCTCTTTAACTACTACTATATTTTATATAGATAGACTAGAGCTAATTAATATAAGCTTAGTTAGTTAATTATATCTTATTTATTAAAACCTTAGTTACTTTAATATTACTAGATTAACTAAGAAACTAGAGAGCTTAGAACTAGTTATAGTAGAGACTTTAATAGATTAACATAATATAGTATATTAAAAAGATAATAGAATTAGACCTACTTATTACTAAAGCTATAGTTATTCTTAATAAGCTAGAGTACTAGATATAGTAGCTATTTCTATAGAAGGATAGTATAGACTAGAACTAGCTCTAGAAATATATAGATCTAGACTTTAGTAAAGAGCTAATTCTTTACCTAAATACTAAAAAGCTAATTAAGAAGTAGTTCAGAGATTTCTATAGAATAGATAGTAATACTAAAGTAGTAGATGCTAAAGTAGATATTATAGATCTAACTAATTAAGAATTAGTAAGATATAAAGTCTAGTATAGAATATATAGCTATAGTAAGATATAGTAGTTATAGAAAGAGAAGGCTCTTAAGGAATTTACGTAGGAGATATTAAGGATAATAGTAGCTTAATATATCTATCTAATTATAGACTATAAAATTATATATAATCGACTATAGACCCTTAAAGAGTATCTCTATCTAAGTAAAGCTAAGTATAGTATATAACTATAGGCTTAATACTAGACGCTTAAAATACGACTAAAAAAGGGGAACTTAAATACTTAGTTTAAAGATTAGCTTAAAATAACGCGCGTTATAAGTCTAGTAAATATACTAGAAGTATAGAAGAATTAAACTTAGTAAGACTTTATTCTCGCAGTTAAAAGCTTAGACAATAGCTAGATAGTAAATAAGCTATTACTACTTATTAAGTCTAAAGTAGATAATAAGCTATATATAAGTATCTTAGACCTAGTAGTCTAGTATATATTATACTATTATCGTACTAAACTAGTTATTTTAGAACTAGAAACGTTTATAATACTTAGAATTATATTATAGTAACTATAGTAGTTATAATAGACTAATAGTAGCTAGAAACCTTAGTAATTAAGATAGATAGTCTACTTCTATAGAGATAGTTATAAATTCGAGTAGTATCTATATATTAACTTAATACTACGCCTATTAAGTTAGCAGCTAGATTAAAATATTAAGTAAAGATTCTAGAAGTTTAAAATATTAAGATTATCTAGGTTAAAGGTATTCTATAATACTAAAAAGCAACTAGTAGTAGTACTAGGATTAGTAGGATTAGTAAACTTTATAAGCTCTATAATAATTTTAGTACTAGTATTAAATATAATAAAAAGATAGAATAACGGGTATTAACTATTAGAACTAGCTGTAATAGTAGTTCTAAACCTAAATTAATTAGTAAAATCTATAATAGCTTTAACTCTATAATTTAGAGCTGTATAGATTAAATAGTATTAATATTAGCTATTACTACTTAATAGATAGATTATAAACCCTAGCTTAAATACCTATATTATTAATAGTAAGTCTAATAGCTAGAGAATAATATAGTAGCTTTATTATAGATACTCTTATAGGAATTCCTATACTAGACTCAATCGAGATCTAGAACTCTATATAGTAGAAAGAATAAGGTTAACGCGAAATATATAACGCGTTTAGTAACTTAATTAACTAAATAGGAAGGAATAGTAAGGAAATTAAATTGTATTTAACGACCTTACAACTCTAGTTCTTATAGCTCTTTATAGTCAACTTAAATATCCTTTACATACTCTACTTATATACTTCTATTATAAGCCTATAAGAATAATCCCCCCGTAGTATGTAATTATTCTTAGTTATTACCGAGTTCTATACCTGGCTAATTAAAGGCTGTTATAAAATAGTTCGGCCTATACTAGTAGTATTTCCTCTATATTTATTATTATAGCTAAAATCTTATCCTTATCTAAGAAAAAGGTCGTGCTATTAAATCTAAAGTATAGCTCTATTAATATAAGAAAAGAGTTAACGTATTCTTTCTTACTATTAAACTTCCCTAGCAAAGCTATCTTAGCTTATACTTATTATTTAGCTTTAGCTAGGTCAGTTCTAGCTGCAGCTAGCTTATATTACATCTATATAATACAACTTTCCTATTTCTATACTTTCTATACTATAGTTTCTTCTAGGGCTTATAGCTTTTAGGTTATTATAACTTAACTTTATAATATAGTAGATATCTTTAAATAGTTCTTATTTTTCTTAATATTAGGTAGTTATTATATTACTAACCTATATACTACTAGTATATATAATAACCGCCGTCGCAGTTATATGTATACTGCGGTCTTATTTATATTAGATTAGTTAGAGGTATTAGCTTTAGTAAAAAGAGAGTATAAGAGTTGCTAGTTCTTTAAATATAATAAATATATTCTTAGAACTCTAATATAGTAACGAGATAAATTTGCGAGAATAACTATATAGGACTTAATCTACTAAAAAGTTCTTCTATCTTATATAAATAGGTCTAAAACTGCTAAGCCTAGCTTATTAGGTCTATTAAGTCTATTAGGTCTGTTCTACTATGCCTAATACCTCTACTATTATTATATATATAAGTTGTGTTATACTTTATTATCTAGTTAATTATCTCTCCAGTTTCTATAGTCCTACTATTTACTATCTAATAACTAGTCTCTAATATATGTCTGCCTATTATTACCTTATTAGTTCTTATTTAAGCCGACCTATATAGTAGCTAATATTAGATTAAGCCCTAGCTATAGAGGTAATACCTCTTAGTATTCTATATTTATAATAATAACCTTATAAACGCTTATATAAAGAATATACTAAATAAGGTACTAGAAACTCTTATTTTATATAATACGCTTATAATTCGGGTTAAAGTATTAGTAGATAGATTAAATACTATATAAGATATAGTACGCACGCGTATATAGGGGAGTAGAAGAGAGAGTAGAAGAAGGAGTAGAAGGAGAAATAGAAGGAGGAGTAGGGTAAGGAGATAGGAGGGATAGAGAAGAATAAAAGGCAGGTAATCGTACGTATATACTATAAGGGTATATATAATATAGAGGTTTACATACGTAGATATATAGATAAATAGAGTAGACCTATAAAAAGAAAAACTGCTAGTATTCGAATAGTAAATATTATATAGAGCTAAAACATATATTAAATAGTTAAAATATATAATATAGTACGTACGTTTAAACTAAGTATATATACTATATAGCCCCTTTAACTATATATATAGTACCCGATAGTAATTAATAAAATAGTTACTTATCTACTCTACTATCTCTATACGCTATATATACTGTATAATATTATACTCTACCCTGTATTACCTTACTAATACTAAGCTAGCTGATAGAGTCTATTCTATAGTTACTCTACCTTAGTTTTCTACTATTATTATCGATTATATACCTCTTATAACTTCCTTAATAACTAGAATACTACCCCCCCTAAGTATTTAGTAGACTACTTATCTACTAGGAGTTTATTATACTTCTAGTACTTCTTTTTTATATTAAAAGCTATATAGTAGCTTTTATTCTTATATTTAAATAGCTAATTCTAAATAGATATTAAGTATATTATTTAACTTAACTTCTTTATCTCCTTACTAGCTATATCTTCTACTACTACTTATACTAAGTATTCTATCTTCTTCTATTTTAATATACTAAATACTAACGTTAAAAATTCTTTTAATTCTTACTTAGATTAATAACCTCCTAAAAACCTTTAAAGTATAGATTTTAAGTTAAGTAGTTATATACTAGTAACTTTAAAAGCTTTAAAAATTAGTAACTAGATAATAATATCTACTAGACTCTCTAGAATAGACTAAAAAAATCTTTCTTAACTATTAAAGAGAGTTTCTAGCCCTTATATAAGAAGTTTAATAGCTTTTTTAAATATATAGTTAAGAGAGGCTTAAATATATAAATATTAGGGGGCTATAATATATATATTAAATAAAGTATAAAACTACTACTAGAATTTTATTTCGATTATAGTAGTTAAGAAAATCTATAGCAATATAAGATTTATAGCTATTAACTATAAATAGTTAATATAAGTTTTAAATTTTCTTTCTAGTATAATAATTAAATACCTATTTAAACTATATAAAGCCTATCTTATTATTTATCTAGTTAGAGGAAAATAAGATACTACATACTAAGTATTTTTTAGAGTTAATATCTTCTACCTAACCTAATAGTAGATTTTCTAAGCTAGCTTTATATTATAGATGTTTATATATAGTTGGTTAATCGTTCTTTAAGTAGTTAACTCTATTACTATATACTATATATAAATATTAAAACGTTGCATAAAGAGTAGAAGTATCTATATTATATAGGTTTTTATAGGAGTTAGGTCTATACTACTATACGGGCTAGCTGGGTCGGTGAAACCTTCCTCTATTATAGTTATAATAAGTCGGTTATATTCTAGCTAACAGCTAACAGCTATTACTAGTAGCTAGTTTAGATATTATAGTAAGAGTAGTATAGGTATAGAGGTATTATAATATTATTATAATAGTACCCTTCTTTTAGTTATAAGTTTCTACAAATTAGGTCTTTATATTATATTTAAGTTAATTATAATTAGATAGTAGTATTATTATAAGCGTCTAAAAATATACTTAGATTAGACTTTAATACCTAATTAAGGATCTAGATATAATATCGTATTTAAGTCTTATTTATTCGGGTTTTTAGCGTAGTAATCTTCTACGGTAGTTGTTTTAGTAAAGTTACTAGCCGGGTACTATTCTAGGTTGTAATAGCTAGTCTATTTAATAAAGTATTTATATTAGCGTCTTTATTAGTTATAGTAGAAGTCTTCTATTTACTTAATAGAATATTTAGGTTTTCTATTAATTTTAATAGATTTAGGGTTATATACTTATTAACTAGATAAGTAGTTAGATAATTTAGATACTAGCTATAATAGTAATATATAGAATATAAGATATATCTTAGCTAATTTAGATAGTTTTAGTTTATAAGTATATAAGAATACTTTTATAATAACTTTATAGAAGCCTATATTCTTCTAGTTAAGCTTTTTTAACGGTCTTTAAATATATATATTCTTAGTATCTAGCTAGACTAGATTACTAACTTAGTAGTTAGGAGCTAGTATATACTTACAGTGAGTATACTCTTATTAGAACGTTTATACCTAGGTAAGTTCTTCTCTAATATATTCTATAATATCCTTTATCTTATTAACTAGTCTATTAACTTATTAAACTATTAGAGACTATTTTAGTAGTTAATAGATTTCTATAAGCGGCTTAAAACTTATTTAAAAATACTAGCTAAAATAGGCTAGAAATAGAAAGACTTTTATTAATTTAGATACTATATTATTTACTTTAAACTATACTGTTAATAGCTATTTAATCTAGTTATCTTATTTATAGCTAATATAGGCTTAGAGAACTTATTCTATTATTATATTAGTATTCTCTATCTAGCTATTAGTTTTTAGATAGAAGCTGGTTAATATATATATATTAATTTATAGCTGCCTATAAAGCTCTTAGTAGAAGATAAAGATAAACTATATCTTATAATTAGATATAATAGTATATAGTAGTCTAAAATAAACCTATATATATTATAGCTAAACTATTTATAGTTAACTTCTTAACAGGTCTAGGGATATATATATAATATATCTCGTATTTCTAGTTAATAGATATAGTTTTTCTAACCTTTATTAAAGCTAGCTAGCTCTAATAGTTATAAGTCTAGAAGCTCTTTAACTACTACTACGTTCTATATAGATAGACTAGAACTAATTAATATAAGCTTAATTAGTTAATTATATCTTATTTATTAAGATCTTAATTACCTTAATATTACTAGGCTAGCTAGGAAGCTAAAGAGTTTAGAACTAGTTATAGTAGAGACTTTAATAACGCGATATAGTATATTAAAAAGATAATAGAATTAAATCTACTTATTACTAAGGCTACGGTTATTCTTAATAAGCTAAAGTACTAGATATAGTAGCTATTTCTATAGAAGGATAGCGCGGACTAAAACTAGCTCTAGAAATATATAGACCTAGACTTTAGTAAAGAGCTAGTCCTTTAACTAGATGTTAAAAAGCTAATTAAGAAGCAGTTCGGAGATTTCTATAGAATAGATAGTAATACTAAGGTAGTAGATACTGAAGTAGATATTATAGATCTAACTAATTAAGAATTAGTAAAATATAAAGTCTAGTATAGAATATATAACGTATTTTACAAGCGAGTCGCCCACCTAAGTAAGTTGCCTACTTTTGCTAAGAAGTTATATCCTACCTACTTACAACGCGATGTAGTAACTACCCCAACCTTAATTAATCTATTAAGAAGGTTAGGTATTATTAGCTATCTTAGCTATTAATTAAGATTAAATTTAGAGCGTACGAAGCGTTATAGCTACTTATAATATCCCCCGAACAATACTTAGAGACTAACGCGCCGGTAAACCTTCACAATATAATTATGAGCCTAATTTAAAGAAGCTTATAAAGCTAGAAGAATTAACTATAATATAGTATATACTAGACCTATTATCTTGTAGATACCCTCCTATAATCGATAGTGTATAAGATATAGCCAACCATTTACTTAAAGCTCGCTCTATAGACTAGGTCGGCAAAAACTAGCTAACAAACTTTATTAATCGCATTCCTAAGCTTAAAATATACTTCTATCGAAAATACGACTATTAAAGAGCTCTCTATAAGGATCCTAAAGTTATTAGTAGTTAGTTTAACTTTTAGTATATAAGGTAGCATATAGTAGACGCTTATTATCTACTAGTTATTAATAGTTATAAGAGCTATAAGTCTACTAAATTTTAGCTGCTTTATAAAGAGAAGGATATTATTCTATTATATATACCAGCATATTTATTACATCTACTATAGCCTCTAGATATAGGCTACTTCTTACCATTAAAGAAAGTATATAGGCGTAAGATTAATAAGCTTATATAAGCTAGTATCTACTATATTATAAAACTTAACTTTCTACCAATCTTTTATATAATATATCAGCGCTCTATTACTAAGGCTAATATATATATAAGCTTTCGAGGTACTAGTTTAAAACTATATAATCTTAATATAGTACTATTAAAGCTCGATATTAAGCTTTATACTCTATTATTACTACTAGTAGCTAGTTGCCTCTAGGAGTTAAAAATACTAACTAACGCCGTTAAACTAGGGTCTTAAATAATACTAATTTAAGACTATATTACTAAGTATTAGAATAGCTTATCTACTATAATTAATAATTCTCTTAATTTACTTACTAAAGGTACTATATAAATAGTTTATTTATGCGTACTATTTTAGTATTAGATTAGTTAGCTTTAAGAAGTAAATAAAGCTCTATCGCAGTATAAAAAGCGATTAAAAAAGGTTCTATAGAAGTAAAATAGTCTTACTAAGACTAAAGCTGCTGAGATAGCTACTTAAAAGGAGGTAGATAAGTAGCTAGAGGATAAAATACACGTAGGTAGGAAGCGTAGAAGAGCAGGCACGCTATATTAGAAGTACTATAGCTGCTGTAGTAAGTCTAGATATAATACTAGAACTTATATAGTAGTAGATAAATAGTATATCTATCCCCTATTAAATTATTATAGTAATACTTGCAGGTGCTATCGCGATATATACCCCTAAATATAGAGATAGCTAATAAGGTAAGCAACTTGCTTAGGTAAGCAACTCGCTTAGGTAAGCAACTCGCTTATAAAATATGTTAGCTATAGTAAGACGCGATAATTATAGAAAGAGAAGGCTTTTAGGGAATTTATATAGGAGATATTAAGGATAATAGTAGTTTAATATATCTATCTAATTATAAACTATAAAACTATATATAATCGACTATAGACTCTTAAGAAATATCTTTACCTAAGTAAAGCTAAGTATAATATATAGCTATAAGCTCGATACTATATATTTAAAATATAACTAAGAAAGGGAAACCTAAATACTTAGTTTAAGAATTAGCTTAAAACGATATATATTATAAGCCTAACAAGTATACTAAAAATATAGGAGAATTAAGCTTAGTAGAATTTTATTCTTGTAGTTAAGAACTTAGATAATAGCTAGGTAGTAAATAAGCTATTACTACTTATTAAGTCTAAAGTAGACGATTATAAGAGTATATATACTATTCTATACCTATAATCAGTAATATTAATTATTTATACCTTTTAATTGTAGTAGTATAATAGTATAGAGCTGTACTTCTAATAATAATAAGCTATATATAAGTATCTTAGATCTAGTAGCCTAGTATACGTTATACTATTATTATACTAGACTGGTTATATTAGAGCTAGAGACGTTCGCGATACTTAGTATCGTATTATAATAACTATAATAGTTGTAGTAGACTAATAGTAGCTAGAAACCTTAATAATTAAAATAGATAGTTTACCTCTATAGAGATAGTTATAAATTTGAGTAGTATCTATATATTAACTTAATACTACGTCTATTAAGCTAGTAGCTAGATTAAGATATTAAGTAGAGATTCTAGGAACTTAGGATATTAGGATTATCTAGGTTAAAGGTGCTCTATAATACTAAAAAGTAACTAGTAGTAGAATTAGTAGGGTTAGTAGGCTTTATAGACTCTATAATAGTTTTAGCACTAGTATTAAATATAATAAAAAGATAGAATAATAGGTGTTAACTATTAAAACTAGTAGTAATAGTAGCTTTAAACCTAAGTTAATTAGTAAAATCTATAATAGCTTTAGCTTTATAGTTTAAAGCTGTATAGGCTAAATAATATTAGTATTAGCTATTACTACTTAATAAATAGATTATAGACCCTAGCTTAAATATATATATTATTAATAGTAAGTCTTATAGCTAGAGAATAATATAGTAGTCTAGACTAGACAATTATATATATATAGGAGGATAGCTACTACTAATTTAAGAATAAAGAGAAGTTTAACTATAGGTATAGATACCTACTAGAATTAAAACTATTCTACTCTTATATATAGTATATATCCTAGAAATATTTACGAGCATAGTTAGTCTCTTATATTATAGTATAGTAGGGATCTATTTTAACTTAGAACGAAACTATCTATATTAAATAGATCTATTAAATATTATATACCATCTCAGGCGTATATTTAAATACTAGCTAATAGATATAGAGGATAGTATACAACTATCTCTATTAGTATATATAATATAGTATAGACTAAGGCCTTCTTACGCAGCTTATAAGTAGCTAGAACTTATACCTATATAAGCTTATAGGGTATTTAGCTATACTAGCTAGAAGGTAGTTACTTATCTACCTACTTATATTAACAGGCCTAAGTTGATTAAGTAGTAGTAGTAGTAGTAGAGAAATTAAGCTCTAAAGTAGATAAAATATACTATTTATATCTAGTCTAAGCTCTATAAAATAGTAAGTAGAAGAGCTTCTTAAAAACTAGCTTAGAAACTATTTAAGAGACTAGAGATAGATTTAGTCTAGATACGCGATTAGTTAGAGTACTATTATAATAGAGACCTCTAGATATTTTATATAGTCTACTAGTATAATAGATAGTATAAGGTATACTACCTATTAAATAAGAATATAATAATACTATAATATATAGTATAGAAATTACTAGTTAAACTTAGAGCTTAGTTTAATATATAAGTTAAAGCTATTAAACTTAATAATAAGTACAGATATTCTAAAATACTTAATATCTTTAAAAACCTAAGAATCTTACTAGAACTATAAATAGAGTATACTAAGGAGTAGAATAATTTAATAGAGAGAGTAGGGTAGTTACGAGTTATATAGGAAAGAGCTATAAAAATAGACGCAGGGCTATTAATGGAGGTATTAAATAAGTGCCTACTCTTAGTAGTCTATCTTCTTAATTGTATACTAACCGAAGTTCTAAACCAGTATACTCTATATAAAGTAGTACGCGGAACTAGACTATTAGTAATTTATCTTAGTATACTAGAAGTTAAAGTATATATCCTAAATTATTACCTATATTAAAAAGAGAAGTTATAATCTTATACGTTAATTAGACGCCTTATAGAATATAACTCTATAAATATTTATCGCATTTAGATACTAAAGTTAAATAGAGCTATTAGAACTAGAGATATTATTCTACTACCTATAGAATCGTATAAAGATCTTATTTTCTAGATAAGTAAATACTATATCTAGCAGCTATAGTACTTAATATTAAAAAGAGCTATAAACTAAATAATATAAAGTTTAAACAGCTGATAGATTAATTAATAGCTTAATTACGTAAGAAGATACTAGATAATAAGCTTAAGTAGTAGATTAAGAAGTAGCTTAAGTAGAAGTTAGATTAGTAATAATTAAGTAAGCTGGCTAGAGTAGAGTATCTAGTAGTTAGCGGTATTATAATACTAGAAGACACCTTAGAACCGTATAGTTAAGATAATCGCGACGAGAATTTAAAGGTAATAACTAGCCTCTCTAAAAGCTAGTATTAGATTAAGCTAGAAGTAGAGGCTTTAGACTAATAATTAAATAATACGAATAGACGCGACGAAATTAGTAGTTAGTTTAATACTAGAATATTATAAAGACTAGAACTCGTAGAATACTCTATATATATTATATAGTATTTATAGAAGCATTATAGTAGAAGATAAGTAGTAATATATTAGCTAATTAGTCTTAGATTAGTCTATATAGAAATTAGCTGCTACTTCTACTAAAGTAATAGAAGTAGCTTAAAAAGTATCTATTTAGAATCGAATTTAAAAAAGTAGTAGTAGTAGAGTTTTAGAGCTACTATAGTAAGGGCTGTCTAATTTATATAATAAAAACTAGAGCTAGTATATAGTTAGAGATTGAGTTTCTACTACTAATATAAGTATTTGCATATAAATTCGATGAGAACAGATATCCATATAAGTTTAAAGCCAGGCTAGTTATTAGAGAAGACTTATAGTAGAACTAGGGAGATATATATATAGCTAATCTAGTAGTATAAATATTCCGATTTCTAGTTACTCTAGTAGTAGCTTTTAAACTACGCGCCTATTAATATAACATTATTAATACTTTCTTAAATATACCACTAGATAGACTAATATACACCTATATACTAGAAGGATTTACGTAGAAACTAGGTAAGCTACTAGAGATAAGAAAAGCTTTCTATAGCCTAAGAGATACTCTTCTATTCTAGTATAAGTATCTTAAGAGTTTACTACTTAAGCTAGAACTATAGCTAATTTAGAAGGTTCTATATCTATTTAGAAGTAAGAGTCTAATAGTATTCTTCTATATTAATAATATAATTATTCTAATCTATCTAGACTATTTTACTATATATTAGTAATTTAAAGTAGGCTTAAAATTGTAGTATAAGCTACGCTTACTTAGATAGCTCCGGTAGTTTCTAAGAATTAGAATAGTCTAAGACTAGAATATAGGTAGAATCTAGCTTAGTTAAGACTTATTTATTAATAAGGTCGCAGCTAAGTATAAATTATAAAAGTAGAAGTAGAAAAGCTATCCTATAGTACCTCTAGTTAATAACTATCTAGTATTAAGTATAGAGGAGCTAAACTATTAGAGAACTAAATATTATTAGCAGCTAGTTAGATTTCTAGAATATCTAGCAGTTTATACGCGTCTAGATATCTTAAAAACTTATTTAGCTCTAGTAACCTATTTTAAGAATCTAGAATAGAGTTATATTTAAGTAGTAGAGTACGTCTAGAGATATATAATTAGTATAAGAGGGCTAGGCTTATAAATATCTAGACTAGATTAAGAAAATACAACCTACTTTAGTAATAAGTATAAACTCCTATTCTATAGAATATTAGACGTAGCATTTGCAGATAATTAAAAGATGTATTATAGCTTATAGAGCTATCTATTTAAGCTTTATAGCCTACCTATTAACTAGAAAGTAATAATATAATACTCAGTTACTAATTTAATAATTAAAGCTAAGTGTTATAAATATAGAATACTAAGAGGTACTACCTTTATAGCTAGGGCTTAATCTAACATCAGCTACTATAGAGGTCGATTCGGACGAGGACTGATAGGGTAATAATAGGCAGAAGTATGTTAGAGACTAGTTATTAGACAGTAAGTAGTAGGACTGCGGGAACTAGGGAGATAATTAGTTAGACGATAAAGCATAGCATAACCTATATATATAACTATAGTAGAAGTATTAGGTATAGTAGGATAGACCTAATAGACCTAATAGACCTAATAAGCTAGGCTTAGCAGTTTTAGACTTAACTATATAAGATAGGAGATCTTCTTATTAAGATTAAGTCTTTTATAGTTATTCTCGTAGATTTATCTCGTTACTCTATTAGACTTTTAAATATACTTATTACATTCGAAGAACCGGCGAACCTAATACTCTCTCTTTACTAAAGCTACTACCTCTAACCAATCTAATGTAAATAAGGCCCTAGCGTATATACGACTGCAGCGGCGGTTGTTATATATACTAGTAGTATATAGGTTAGTAATATAATAACTACCTAACGTTAAGAGAATAGGAACTATCTAAAGATGTCTACTACATTATAAAGTTAAGTTATAATAACCTAAAGGCTGTAAGCTCTAGAAGAAGCTATAGCGTAGAAAGTATAGAAATAGGAGACCTGTATTATACAGATACAATATAAGCCAGCCGTAGCTAGAGCTAACCTAGCTAAAGCTAAATAATAAGTATAAGCTAAGATAGCTTTACTAAGAAAGTTTAACGGTAAGAAAGAATATATTAACCCTTTTCTTATATTAATAGAGCTGTACTTTAAGTTTAATAGCACGACCTTCTTCCTAGATAAGGATAAGATCTTAGCTATAATAATAAATATAGAAGAGATACTGCTAGTATAAGCCGAACTATTTATAGCAGACTGGCTGGAGAATAGAGGTAATATAAAGAAGACTAGGAAATCTACAGACGAACTCTTTAAGAGCTAGGAAGGATTTAAGAATAAAGTCCGAAATATCTTTAGAGAAGTAGATATAGAATAGAAAGTGTAAAGGAAGTTACTAAGACTAACCTAGACTAAGAGGGTAATAGACTATACTATAGAATTCCAGAGACTTAGCGCTAGACTAGGATAGGATAATAGTATATTAGCAGGAATCTTCTATAAAGGTCTTAAGGATAAGGTTAAGGATAACCTAGCTAGAGAAGAAAGGTTAATAGAGCTATTAGAAATAATCGAATTGGCGGTTAGAATTAACAACCGTCAGCACGAGCGAGAAATAGAGAAAAGATCTTAGCTGTAGACATTCGTGCTAGTAAAGAAGAAAAGTAAGACGGCGCTATAAAACGGTAATCTAATAGTCCTTGGAAAAGTTGAAAAGGATAAGGGAAAGAACTACTAATAATCAAGGATAAGCAATCTTAAGAAAGAAAGGCTTAAGAAGGAAGCGTGCCTTCTATATAGATAGAAAGGGTACTATATAAAATAATATCTAAGTAAGAAGAAGGAAGCCTAGATAATAACTGCGCAACCTACTAATAGATATTAATAACTAATAAGGTACTAGATATATTATATAGATAATAGATATAGGACGTACCGTTTAGTAAAAGAAGGAAGCAATTATTAGCTACAGATAAAGAGGGTAGTAGTAGTTATTAGATATACAGAATATCTACTAGGTATATTAAGATTTAATAGTATAATAATCCTAGAAAGAATAAAGTAAAAGAAGTACTAGATCTATAATAAAATATACTAGGTAAGATTATACCCCTAGGAATACTAGAATATCCCGTTTAAAGAAGCAACGTTCTAAGATAGCTAGAATATACTAAAAGCTGTAGTAAAATTAGTAGGAAAGGTTACAAATAAAGAAATATTCGAGTATATATAAGAGATCTACTAAAGCTACCCTATAGAGTTAGTAAAAGGTAAGAAAGGGAAGTATACGCCGCCCTATAAGAATAGCTACGAAAAAGATTAGGCCAGCTGTTATTAGGATAATTACTGGATATATAAGGGTATTAAAATAAAACTAGAAGTATAGCTGAGAATAGATATATAATTATTACTAAGAATCTTACTATCTTAAGATAAAATAGAAGATTATATAGAAAACGGATATTATTAGATTTATAGAAGTCTAATTTACCTTAGAATAGAGTATCTATACCAGTTTAGTAAAATCGTTGTAAAAGCCGAAGAGCTAAAAAAGGTAGTCTTAGAAGTAAGGGAGATATAAGGAGATGTTAGAGGACAACTTAACATTACAGCTTATAAGATAATAGAAGTAAGTATACCTAAGAAGGAAGAATATCCTAAGAATAATATATATTTAAAGAAATATAAAGTGTTAAGCTAGAAATAATATATAGTTAAATACTAGTACTATTAAAATATATTTAGGGTACTTAGATAGTAAGAATTAGATAAAGACTACTAACTAATTAAATAGCAATAGTATTTCTTAAGATAGAAGTATAAGATATATAGTAAGTAAGTAAAGGCTACTTACGCTTAAGAACTATAGATAAGGTGTAGTATAGATGGATGTCTACTGTATAGAAGAGAAAAGGAGAAGGTAGGATTCTTCCCACCTTAGTTAAAAAACTAAGCAGCCCTTAAGGCGATAGCTATATTAAGGAACTAGATAGAAAAGCTATTAGAAGGGTTACTAGTATAGTACTTTTATATATAGTACTCTAAGTAGAGTTTAATAGAAGGAAGCTTAGAGTACTACTTAATAGTAGAGCTTTAGACACGTTTATATTAGCGTAATAGGTTTATAAGAATAATATAGAGTAGAGAGAAAAAGTAGTACCTTATACGATACACCTAGCAGATAATAAGCTAATAGACTATAGTAGAGGAGTTAAACTAATAGAAACTAAGAAACGAGTGCTTAACGTTATAGGATATACTAATATAAGGAGTATTAATATTATAAACCTAGGAAAATTTAATATATTACTAGACATAGACTAGCTAGCTAAATATAATCCTAGAGTAGATTAGTAGTAAGGGATAGTTTATAGGCTATAGAGCTAATCTAAGATAGAACGGGTAGTAGGATAGTATAAGATAAGGCGTTCTTCGGGTCTATAGTTAATATAGAGAGTATTAGTAGCTACAATAGTAAGATATCTTAAGAAGATAAAACAGACGCTAGGTATTATCGTAGTATAAAAAGTGTATAAGGAATTATAGGACGATAGTATACTCTAAAAAATCTAAAAGGATTATAGCAAATTTATAGAGCTATATAAAGAAGTAGAGAATAGAGAATTACTTAAGTATAAGGAATACAACTATAAAATTATTATTAAGGATAAAAAGAAGCTAAAACCTGGTCTAATGTATAACTTAAACTAAGAATAAAGAGAAGAACTTAGGAAGTATATCTAAAAGAATTTAGTAAGAGGGTATATACAACTAAGCTAAAGTAAAATAGTATTACTAATATTATTTATACCTAAGAAAAACAGTAAACTAAGATTGTATATAGACTATAGATAGCTAAATAACGTAACTAAGAAAAATAGATACCTGCTACCCAGGATAATAGAACTTATAAGTTAATTATAAGGAGCTAAGTAGTTTATAAAGTTTAATATAAGAGAAGAATACTACTAAATTCGGATAAAGGAAGGCTACAAATAGAAAACGGTATTTAAGATAAGAGAAAGTCTCTTTAAATATCTAGTAATACTATTCGGACTTACAAATATACTAGCAACCTTCTAAATAGTTATAAATAACGTATTAAGAGAATACTTAGATATATTTATAATAGTATACTTAGACGACGTTCTAGTCTATATAAATAGATTGCTAAGAGAGTATAAAGAATATATTAGAAAAGTACTAGAGAAACTGTAGGAGTATAAATTACTTATAGCCCTAGAGAAATGCGAGGTTTATAAGATAGGAATAGGATTTCTAAGATTCTAGATATCTAGAAACGGTATTAAGATAGAATAAGAAAAGGTTAAAGTAATACTAGAATAGCTAGTATCTACTTTAGTTAAATAAGTCTAATCTTTTCTAGACTTCGCGAATTTCTACAGGAAATTTATAAGCGGGTACTCTAGAGTAGTAGCACCCTTAATAGAGATTACTAAGAAAGAAAAGAGGTTTAAGTAGTAAGAAGCGTAGTAAAAAGCCTTCGAGGAACTAAAAGCTTACTTTACCTTAGTATTAATATTAAGAATGCTAGACCTAGAGAAGTAATTCTAAGTAGAAACTAATACTTCAGATAAAGTAATAGGCGCTTACTTAAGTTAGTAAGACGAGGATAGAAAGTAGAGGCCATGAGCCTACTTTTCAAGAAAAATAAAACCGGAAGAACTTAACTATAACGTATATAATAAAGAACTATTAGTAATAGTTAAAGCGTTAAGAGAATGGTAAGTATACTTAGTAAGAACTAAATACCTGTTCGAAATCTAGACAGATTATAAAAACCTTATATACTTTATAATAATAAAAGAACTTATAGAAAGATAAATACGATAGGTAGAATAGTTAGTAGACTATAACTTTAGAATAACACACCAGAAAGGGTTAGAAAATACAGCTATAGACGTACTAAGTTGTAGAGCTAACTATATAACTAAAGAAAAGTATAAAAGAGACGCGATCCTAAAATAGAAATTAGATAGATCCCTTATATATAACTATTTACAAGTCGCTCAAGTTATAAAACTAACTACGCTAGAGTAAAACTAGTAATAGAAGCTAAGAGATATATAGATAGTAGAGTAATATCTAATAAGTAGTAATAAAGTAAAAGTAATTAAAAATGCAACTTAGAAACAACTATATATATATTTATATATATAAAAGCGGATAATAAAAGAATTATATAAATCGCTAGAATAGGAGTATCTAGAAGTAGTAGAGATAGAGTAAAGGCTGAGGAAGAGCTTTACCCTTACTAACGCGAGAAAAGAAGTATAAGATATACTAAATAAGTGTTTAGAATACGGAAAGAATAAGGCTATAAGATATAAGTTTTATAAATTCTTATAGCTATTAGAAGTACCTAAAGGACTATAGAAATAGATTATAATCGACTTCGTAACTAAGTTACTAGAGTTAGTAGAACTAAGGTTAAGAAGAAGATATAATATAATTATAAATATAGTAGATTAGTTAATAAAATATACGTACTTTAGACTAGTATTAAAAACTATAACAGTACCTAAACTAGTATATAAGTTATTATATATAGTATTCGTGGAATATAGAGTTCTAAAGTATATTATTTCGGATAGAAACAAGTTATTTACATTTAAATACTAGTAAGGATAGATAGAGAAGATAGGAATCTAATAACAGATATTAACTAGCTTCTACCTATAGATAGATAGTTAGATAGAATAAGTTAACTAAAATCTAGAAATATATTTAAAGATATATATTACTAAACAATAAGATAATTAGATTAAATTATTACCTATGGTATAGATAGCCTATAATAGAACAACCTAAAGTACGATAGGGACTATACCCTTTAAAGCTAACTATAGACAAAAAGCTGTTATATATTAGGAATAGAATAAGAAAGAGTTTCTAGTTCTACTAGTAGACTAAAAAGCTAGAGAAATAAAAGAAATCTACGATTAGCTTAGGGAAAGGATTTAGTTAAGAAACCTTAAAATAGTAGAATAAGCTAATAAGCTAAGGGTTAAGGGACTAACCTTTAAGAAAAAGGGTAAAGTTTTCCTGTTAACAAAAAACTTGAAGACTAAGAGGCCTATAAAGAAGCTGGATTATAAGAGGATAGGACTATTTCTAATTAAAGAATAGGTCGGACCTATAAATTTTAAATTAAGGCTACTAGAAAATATAAAAATACACCCAGTATTTTATAAATTAAAACTAGAACTAGTACTAGACGATATACTACTATAAGGAACTATCGACATAGAACTAGAACAAGAATATAAAGTAGAATATATACTAGCAAGAAAACGGTTCGGACGTTAGTAGAAATATCTAATAAAGTAGAAAAGATACCTATAGGAGGAAAGTTTATAGGAACTAGTACAGAATCTAACCAACTGTACTATAAAGCTAAAGGAGTTTTACTAGAAGGCTAGAACGATAGGTTATTAAATAGAGTCTAGTTAGGAAGTAATAGCGGCGGTAATATAGAAGGAGCCTCTTATACAGAACTCGGACTGATAGTAGAGGGCACCTCGGATACGGTAGACTTCCTCTCCTCTTCCTCTAACTTCTCTTACTCTTCTACTGATTTTACCTCTCGTTTATTAAGATCGAGACTATACTCTTCTAGAGAATAAACGTACTTCTTAATATATTTTAGATAAGAAAGAGCCGCCCGATAGTAACGCGCGGATTCTTCTAGGCGACAAATCCTCTCTTCCTTAATAGCTACGAAATCTCGATAGGCAGAGGTAGACTCCTTACAGGCCTTTAATATATTCGCTAGGAAACGGCGAAGGGTACCCTCGATTAAAGAAAGATTATAGGATAAACCCTGAAAAAGATACTCTCTATATATAGAAGAAAGGGCAGTATTACTGTAATAGTTACAGTTTATAGACTAGTAGTTCGAATAATAACAAGGCGGATCTATTATAATGCCTAGTAAAAGAATTAAGAAACTAGTATAGTAATTATAGGTAGAGGTGTTCTCGCGTTGAACCTTTAGTATAGTAGGAGAGGAAAAGAAAGAAGAATAGGGCTATACTTGCGAGTCGAGTAAGACCTACTAGAATATATAAAGTACTAACCCCGGAACAGAAAAATATAAACGCAGCCTTATAGTATATCTATACTAAATATATCGGAAGCTAGGATAAGCTGCTAATAATAGTAGGATACTACACCTAGATAGAAAAGGTAAGGTAATAGATTAGAGAGCTTCGAGACGAACCTATAGAAGGGGAAATAGGTGTTATAAATACAGAACGCTAAGAGGCACCGCTTCTATAGTTAGGGCTTAATCCAACATTAGCTACTATAGAGGTCGACTCGGACAAGGACCGACAGGATAATAATTGTTATGGGGATTTTCGGCTAGTCTGCCGAGCTATATCAGATATCGACGTACGATATTACGGTCGATATCACGCCGGATATCACGCTAGATATTAGCTGATATACCCCTTTTTCATGTACATAAATATGGCCCGCTGGCCATCTTTAATCAACCAGTTCAGCTCCTCATCTCCCTCCCTGAGATAAGATTCGCCTCTTACCACAGTTATGAGCCTGGTTACCGCACTAAAATAACTGCAACTCAACCTTTTTATATATATATCGCGATTGATATCGCACCTTTTTTATTTGGTATCGTAATATCGCGATATCATCATCGTTATCGTTTACCAACGATTTTTTTAGGCACTTAGCTATCAGAATTACGTGCAAATTCTGCACTTTATAAGCCTATTAACACGCTGTATCGCGTTTAAGGCTATTTTATTCTCCAGTATCGATATATCCCAGCATATTTCTGGTGTTACAACGGTTGCACACTCCTCTATAGCTATATCTAAGAAGAAGATACTTAGTACCTCTAGTGATTAGGAGGATTGGCTCGAGTAGCGTAAACTGACGGCTAGCAGGCTGAGGGTATAGGAATATTTAGATCCAAGCGTACCTCCTGAAGAGGTTAAAATCCATAGGCCAGAACCTCTCCTCCCTAATATAGGTGAGTTCCGGACCCCGAAGATAAATCCAGAAGGGGAAATAGAAAGATACCCCTCTAGCAGAGTTATGTATAAGGAGATAACCTCGATATAAACAACAGATTGGAACTGGGCAAGGGACTAGTATAACTGATAGAGGAAGGATTAGATTAAGATCGACGACGCTTTCCGTACCATATATAGCGATATCTTAACAATAACATCACCTTAACACAAAGCAATACTTAGCAACGATATAACCAGCCACGAGATTCTTAGAATCTTATAGGAAAAGTTAGCGCCTACTATCAAGTCGAGGGAGCAACTAATCTAGAAGGAATATCAAGCTCTCCTTAAGTACCCAACCGATAGAGAGGTAGAGAAGTGGCTAAATCAGTAGAATTAGGTAATCCGTCGTACTAAGGCTGCTGGCTTAGCAGAAGTTCAGGGCCTTAGAGTAGAAAAGGATTTTCTTCTAATAGTTGCTAAGAAAGATGAGGTGTGGGCGCTAATCTATATGGTACCAATCAACGCTAAAAATAAGCTAGGTGGGATTAATCAACCGATTCCTACGATTGAACAATTGGTATACTAATATGCTAATTACTATAGATATTTTAATCTATAGAAGGCGCTCGGCTCGTTTATAGCTTTACGACGTCTATTAATTCCTTAAGCAAATTCTGATAGTACTGTATAGCAGCCTTAAGAAAAATCCGGTTCATGATCGCGTACTCTACTACCCTACTTCTATAAGAAGCGGCACTTCTAGAGTAATTACAAGTACGTAAACGAATCGATTAGGCTACTAAACTGGGTACCAGATCAGGAAATACTAAAAGCCTGAGATAATATCTTAAATGGGAATAACTAGGGGAAAAAGAATACCCTAAAGGCAAATATAGAAAAATATAAGAAGTTGAAATCCTCGTTTAATAGTAAAGCCTCCACGAAAGCTACTAGCCTCTAGGGAAATACCCAGGTAATTTAAAGGGGCAATTTTTCAGCGAGTACTACCCCTGAGAAAGAAGATACTAGTATCCTAAATCGGTAGATACTTAATCTAGGTTCTAATATCTATATATACAACTCCAAGACTTTTAATTAATAGACTACTTAGATAGCAAATTCTAAAGATAAAATCGCTGCGGGAGGCAGTATATACCCTATATTAGAATAGGGTACTATCGCAATTACGATTAATTCTCCTACAGGCCTGAGGGATATTAAGCTGATAGAAGTCGCTTACGTCCCTCAGTTGCTAACTAATATAATAGCCCTAATTAGAAATAGAGAATAGAGTATCTAGTTCGACTTAGGTAGAGATTGCCTTTACTAGTATAATTACTATAATATCGTTTATTATTTAGAGTTGTTTAACGGCTACTAGCTACTAGATGCGGACCCAGTAAAAAGGCCTCTACTCGATTCGCTTTCCGGATATAAGACAGTTATAGTAATTAAGGAAAAGCTCTTCTATCGCCAGCAACTAATATAAATTATTTCTTTAGCTGAAGCGCACCGATTATTAGGCCACCTAGGTAGAGATTTAGTATTAGCCCTGCCTTAGGCAGCTGAGAGTATCCAGTTAAGCGATTAGAAAGTACTAGTATAGCAAGATTGCTAGACATGTATATAAGCGAAGTTATTACAGCAGATTAGCCGGTGTAGTTAGCTTTACCCGGCTACTAAACTATTTAAGAGAATCGCGATTAATATTATACAACTTTAAAAGAACCGTAAGAGGTACTATAACAGTAAGAGATACCTATTTTATACAGTTGATTAGGTGTCCCGGTAGTATAAGGGATTTACGATATATAATTAGTTGAAATCTACCCTCGCGAAAGCCTTTAAAATACTATTAGTAAAAATTAAATAATAGTATAAAAGAAAGATCGTATATATCTATATAGATAACGACTTAAGCTTCTCAGAACTTATAGAAGTATTACTTAATTAAGGAATTGTGATTGAAGCTCGCGCGCCTTATACGCCTGAGTAGAATAGCCTAGCAGAGCAAGTAGAATACTAAATTATGACCCGCGCGCGCGCTCTCGCGATAGAAGGCGATATTTCTAATAAATACGCTAACGAATTAGCTTATATAGTAATATACCTACTTAATAGGACGCCGATTGTAAGCCTTCGATTCAAAACCTTATATAAGGCCGTTTTTAACCATAAACCGTCTCTTACTTACCTTTAGGTTATAGGATCGCGAGCGTACGTTTTAGATAAAACTCTGTTAAGAGGCGATAAACTAGCGTCGCAGGTACTAATTGAGAAACTCTTGCGATATAAGAGTACGAATATATACCGAATGCTAATTCCGAAACTAAAACGGGTACTTAATACTAGGGACGTTGTATTTGGCGATATTATATCTAGTAAGGAGGAGGAATATCCGCCAAAAAAATCCCTAGAGAAGATTCTTTTTTAAATTAACGATATTAAGAGCTCTATTGATAGTAGCAACAATAAAACGATTAAAGTCGTAGAAGCAATCTACAAAGATCGGCTGCCTAATTAAGATATTCCTACTAAGTCAGCAGGTAATTTAATTAGTAAGAAGGCCTATTAGCAGGAGAATACTATTTTTGAAGAATAAATCGACGATATCGCTAGTAATTAGGGACTCCTAACGCTAGAATTAATACCAGCGCTAATACTAAGAAATCAGGATACTCCTGCAGCGCTGCTAGTAGATAGTAAAAATACTACGTTTAGCGATAATTTACTATAAGGATAGTAACTGTCGCCTCCTTATACTTTTATACTCTTAAGAAGAATAAATAATACCCTATAGAGGGAAGAAATTAGTAGCTAAATATTAAGGGATAATATAATCTAGAAAGGTAGGTCCCTATACAGCCGCAGGCCGCCTTAGTTATACTTTACTACCTTCGCAGCACTGTCTAATAGTAAGCTAATACCGGTAAATTATATAAAGGAAACTTGTACTATTAGAAAATATTATCGCAATCAGCTTCTGCTAGAACTAAAGCACTATAAGAATCTAAAGAATTACCCTTTCAGTACTAGCTTCTATAAGGCCTATCGCGCTGAGTTACAGAAGCAGGAGGATATAGATACCTAGTAAAAGGTAATAATCCTCTAAGACTCTGCTAAAATTCTTCTAGTAATGTGGGTATTCGCATATAAATTTAATGAGGACGGTTTCCTATATAAATTTAAGGCTAGATTAGTCGTACGCGGCGATCTACAATCTTAATAGGGAGATACCTATACTGCTATACTAGCCGCACGAACCTTTCGCTTTCTAATATCAATTACAACTCATTTTAAACTTAATATATACTAGTTCGATGTCGTTAACGCGTTCCTTAACTACCGATTAGACAGGTTAATATATATCCATATACTAGAAGGTTTCGTATATAAGTATAGGAAATATCTACAACTATAGAAAGCTATATACAGCCTTAAGGATGCTCTAAAACTTTAGTATTATAAGTTAGATAGGACTCTAAGGCAATTAGGCCTTAAAATAGTACTAGGAATATCTTGTTTATACGCAAACGATAAGCTAATCGTCTTCTTTTATGTTAATAATATTATAATCCTAGTTTACCTATTAAATATCTCTACTAAGCAGAAATTTGAATCGCAATTGAGCAATAAATATAAACTTCGATTCCTCGGAGATCTAAATTAGTTTCTAGGAGTTCGAGTTATACGCGATATATAGCAGTATAAGACCTAGCTGCTATAGGACTTATTTATTAATAAGGTGGCAGCGCGATTTAATATTACGGTTAATAAGAAGGCGCCGAGTATGCCTCTATACGAGAACGTGCTGCCAGCCGCTACTAAGGAATCCTCTGATAGAATATCTTACTACTAATAACTAATTAGTTGTCTAGCCTAGATCGCAGTTTTTACACGCTCTAATATCGCACGAGCGCACTTGATATTATTATAATACCTCTAGAACCCTAGCAATTATCATATTAATACTGCTTTAAGGGTATAGCAATATCTAATTAGTACGAAGTACTTAGTAATTACAGTAACAGCTGATAATATATAAAACACCTCTACCATCAGCTAGAGTAGCGATACTAATTATATCAACCCCGTAGAGTAATTACTATTCTACAGCGCATCTAATGCAGCCTTTAGCGATGATCCTGATACTTGTCGAAGTTCCTACAGCTATATATTTCAACTTTTTGGGATGCTAATCGATTAGAAAGCCTCAATTTAGCGTACGGTTATAAAATCGACTACTAAGGCAGAATTATTAGTACTATCAGTCGCCGGATTAGAAATAGAGTAGTAGTAGAAGGCCTTCGCCTTGCTGCGCTTCTATATTAACACGCAACTAGTACTACTTTACGATAATTAACAAATAGTAGATATCGTAAATAAGCTATCTAAGCGTCTTAATACTAAACTTTACTATGTGGATATACACCAGCACTAGCTACGTTAAGAAGTAGCAGAGCAGAGATTTACAATCAGTTGGCAACCGACGAATCTGATGCCAGCCAACAGCCTTACAAAAGTTCTGCAGCCGCAACAATACTAAAGGTTTATTAAGCAACTGAAAATAGAAGATATTTCAGCTAGAATTAAATCTCAGGAATTTCTATCAGCCAAATAAATCGATTACTAACAAGAATCTTAG
>ML986891.1:24682-35573 GCA_010094045.1 Lojkania enalia | reverse complement strand
TATAAGAACCTTACTACCTTTCTTACTACTAAAACTCTTACCCCTAGGTAGGTTAGATAGTTATAAGAACTAGCTATATTCGACTTTAAGATTATTTATATTAGTGGAAAATAAAATTAAAGAGTAGATGTATTAAGTAGATTATTAGAATATAAGTAAGAGAAAGGAACTATAGCTATACTACTAAGAAAATAATAAGATAGAAGTATAGTATATAATTATCTAAGACTCGCAGTAACGACTATTACTAAAGAAGTAAGCTGGATAATACTAATTAGGTTAGTAATAGACGGAATACCCGGAGAACTCTAAGAATAAAAACTAGAATAGGTAGATTATTATACGTCTACAATCGAATCTATATACTAGTTAAAGTTAGAAAAGAATTTATTAGATAATTCTACGAAGCTTCTATATATAGATACTAAAGAATAGAGAAAACGCTAGAACGAATTCTTAGAGGATCCTACTTTCCTAAAGTAAGAGAATAGGTAAAGAATATGTTATAAGAATACATAAACTGCTAATAGAATAAATCTAATAGATATATATCTTATAGACTACTATAGAACCTAGAAATGCTAATTAAGCTATAAATAGAAGTTACTATAGACTTTATTATTAAGCTACTAAAGTTAAAAGACTACTCTAAGGGAGAAGTATACGACTCTATTATAATAATTGTAGATAGACTTATAAAATACACCTACTTTATTCCCTATAATAAAGTATTATTAGTAGAATAAGTTGTAAACATTTTTCTAAAATAGATTGTCGCATAATATAGGGTACTATAAAAGATAATTATAGACTAAGATACTAAGTTTACTTTAAAGTTTTAGTAAATAATTATAAAATTACTAGAAATTAAATATAAGATATCTATAGTATTTTACCTGTAAACGGATAGATAGATAGAATAAATAAACTAAATAGTAGAGTAATACTTATAGTACTACTTTAACTATAAATAAAATAATTAGATAATACTACTACTAATAGTATAACTTGCGTATAATAGTACTATATATAGTATAACCGGAGTATTACTATTTATAGCAAACTATAAGTATAAACTAAAAACTTATAATACCCTAATTAAAGTAGTATTATAAACACCCTAAGTATAGGAATAAGTTGAGATTATTTAATAAACGTAAGACTTACTAAAGAAAGACCTCTAGTTCCTATAATATACTATAAAAAAATACTATAATAAGAAATATAAATAACTATCTTACTTTAAGAAGAGAGAAAAAGTTTAGCTACTACAACGAAATATTCGAAGTAAATAACTAAGTAGTAAACTAGATTATATTAAAATTAGACTATATAAGATCGAGGAATAAATATTACTTATAAACTATTAACTTAAATTACCTACGACTATAAAAATCCACCTAACCTTCTATATCGTACTTATAGAAAAGGTACCCTAAAACGCTAAACTAGTAGTATATAATATAAACGCGTATAGAGAAGACTAGAAATAGAAAGTTAAGAGAATAATAAAGTACAGGATATAGAATAGCAAATAAAACTATCTAATTAAATAGTTAGAAGTAGATAAATATAAGAACCTATAGAATAATACTTAGGAACTAGAAGAAAATTTCAGCCCTACGGTATTATAGGTATATCTTAAAACCCGAATTTATAAAGAAAACCCGGAGATAGAGTAGTAGAATTAAATAATATTAGCTATATTATAAGAGGCGACTCTACTTTAGAAAGAAGACCCGCCTTACAATCCGCCTCTTCCTCTTTCTTAAGCTACTCCTACGTACGTTTATAACCCTCCACCTACCTATATTTTACTTATTTACAAACCTTATAAAGACGCTAAACTTTAGCCTAGACCGCTACCGCCTTACTACTTATATCCTCCAGCTAATCTAGAATCTTTTAATACTCCTCTTCAGCCAGCTAAAACTAGTAATCTAATTTCTTAACCTCCTTATTTTAACGTTCTACTACTATATGTAAATATTATAAACTAATAAAGGAGTTAAAGTATATAAATATTCTAAATATTATAGAAAATATTATAAGACAACCGTATACTAGACTAAAAATATTTAGAATAGTATAACTACTTTAGAATCTCCCTTTTATTAATTTTACATATCAGCCCCTTATAAGAATAATAAGAATAGGGTATTATAATCGAACTAGTAGAATTAATATAATCGGCGCAGCGATAGTAACTTAATATAGAATAGTAAGAAGGAGGTATTAGGAAGGTATATAAAGAATGTATAAGTAGCTCGCTAACCCTACTATATAATTAAGAGGAACGGAATAACTCTTAGGCTGAGAGTTTAGGGAGGAGAGATAGTATTATAGACGCTCTTATACTAGAGCTAATTAAAGTATAGGATTCTATATAGATAAGCGAGTAGAACGAGTTATATAAACAACTTAGCAGCTTAGTTAAGACTAAGCTATTAAGCCTACTTAGTCGCGGGTAAGCGACTAAATAAGAGGAATAATAAGAGAACTAAATTGTATTTAACGACCTTACGACTCTAACCTTTATAGCTCTTTATAGTTAACTTAAATATCTTTTATATAATATATTCTACTATCGAAGCAGCTAAACTATTAAAGCGGCCACTTTTTTTTAGCGCAACGAATACTATATATAAAAGTTAATTTATTTAATACTAATAAGATATTTTATATATAATATACTTTTATCTAATTTAGAATTTTCCCTACTATCCTTTTAGTACGTACGAGCGTTATATCCAGTCTTACTATAGTTACTATAGTAGTGTTAAGCTGGTTAAGCCCTTTCTTAAGTATCAGTACTACGAGTCTTCTTAAAGGGCTAAGAACCTATAGATACTTCAGCAGCTATATATAAAGATCCCTCGCTATATAATACTATACTACTATATTAAATATACTTTCTTTTACGCGTTTTACATTTAGTTACTTCTTCTAATTACCTTTTAAGCTTAAAGTTACGAGTTTAAAGAAGCGTATTCTAATATAATATTAACTCAGCACCTTTTATAAGCTGTAAGAATCCTTCTTATACCTCTTTTAGTAATTATATAAAGGACTTTCGTATAAGTATTAATTATAACCCAAATTTATATATATTACTTAGAGTTTTAGACTATTAGAAGTCTTCTTATAAAAGTAGTTCTAGTAGGGTATACAGTCGTACGTTAAGGCGATCTAATATAACCTACGCGTTTAGAGGAACAATTCCTATTACTTTAAAGGCCTTTTAATAGTTCTTATACGTAAATACGTTAAAAAACGCGTTCTTAAAGGCTGGAAGAAAGCCTTCTTTATTAATATAGTAGACGCGTTAGCGCGCTAAATCTTGTATATACTATAAATACTTCAGCTTTAATAGTAAAAAGTAAACTATATTAAGAGGCTAAAGTATATATAATAAATAAGAAGGTATATAAAGCGTTAGGATCTTTCGTATAAGGTAGTAATCTTTAAATTCCTAGTTAAGGTAGCTTTTATAACTATCTAAAATAAGTAGCCTATATAATCCTACCTAATATATCTTTATATACTTATTAAAGTACTTTAGCTACTTAAGACTAAGCACGTTATTTATCTAGCCGTTTTTAGAGACTGAAATTTTCTAATTATATAGTATACCTACTTCTTTATACTATATAGAGATATAGACGCGTTCTTTATAGATAATAAATAGTAGAGTTACATACGTAGTAGCGTAGATATTCTAGATAACTATAACCTACTCGCGATTATCTAGCTATATAAAAGTAGGCTTTATATAATATTCTAAACCTATAACAACTTTTATAGTACTAATAATACCTATTTAAAGGCCTATCTTATTAAAGTTATAGATATTATTATTATATATACTATATTTTACAATTATATTCTATATAAGCTTAAACTACGTATTAATAACCTCTAGATTCTCTTATTTTATTCTTTAGTAATCCTTTACTTAATTAAAGGCTATTTTAAGCTTATTTATACGCGCTGTAAATTATTTAAACTAATTCTTTTCTATAGATATTCTACTATATACGCCTAATAGTTTATCTACTATATCTACTACCTTATATAGCTGGGGCGTAAATCCTCGTGAATTAAGGTTAAGAATATATTATACGATTATTTATTCTTTAGTTACTATAAGCTTCTAGTAATTTGGTTGTATATAAGGGCGAAACGCGATTCTATAAAGTCGAGTAGAGAGTTGTTAATATTATACGTTAAAAACTATAGCAGCGCGTTGCACACTCTTAAACTAGTCTAATTTATACGCTTGTAAGGTAAGCTCAATTCTACCTTCTTATTAAATTAATAGAAGGTCGTATTGTAGATTTATTATAGTTTGTACGTAGTGTTTATAATACTAAGAAAAAGTGGCCGCTTCGATAGTTTAGCCGCTTCGATAGTAGAATACGTTACTCTACTTATATACTTCTATTATAAGCTTATAAGAATAATCCCCTCGCAGCACGTAATTACTCTTAGTTATTATCCTATCCTATACCTAGCTAATTAGAGGCCGTTATATTTATTTACTTTTTAAAGGCTAATAATTTTATTATATATTAATTTAATCTAATATATTACTTTTATAGAGCCTTTCTTAAACTAATTTAGCTTCTTAATAATAGAAGCTAGTAAAAAACTTATATCTCTTTAAATCTAATTATAAATTAATATTAATTAAATTTTTAGCTTATATATATTATTTAGTATTTTTACTTCTTATAAAGTATTATCTTATATTAGTAGTATTTGTTATGGGGATTTTTAGCTAGTCTATTAAGCTATATTAGATATCGACATACGATATTATACACGATATTACGCTAAATATTATACTAGATATTAGCTAATATACCCCCTTTTTATATATATAAATATAGCCCGCTAGCTATCTTTAATTAACTAGTTTAGCTCTTTATCTCCCTCCCTGAGATAAGATTCGCCTCTTACTATAGTTATAAGCTCGGTTACTATACTAAAATAACTGCAACTTAACTTTTTTTATAAAAGTCCCGGCCTATAACTCGGTTCTATTCTTATAATACTATAATAGCAGTTGTTTTTATACAACTCTATACCTACCTAGACTAAAATAAGTAAATAATACGTATCTTACTACCGTATACCTTCTCTTCTCTTTCTCTAGCTTTAATAATAATAGATTCTTATTATATCTAATTCTATTATATTCTTAGACCTTCTTAATTTATTAAAATTTATACTATACCAGATTCTATTTTAACTATTAAGTAGACCTGCTACTATATAAAGTTATAGACTAAAACGGACTAGTATAATAAGAATTTAATATAATAACTATATAGAGACAGTTCGCTAAAATAGTAGCTAGACTGGAATGCCTAGAAAAAGAAAAGTAGTAATAGTAACTTAAAAGAACAAGCCTTTATTAGAAGCTTGAGAAGTAACTAAATAAGTATTCAGCTCCTAAAGAGAGCGTTTCGCCAACTATACTATTAATAACTACTAAGCCTATTTATATAAAAGCTATACTTAATAAGCTAGATAAGTTCTAAAAAGACTGTAAAACGTACTCTATTTAGAAAAGTAGTATAAAGATTAAGATTTGTATTAATAGTTTATATATAAGCTTAATAAATATAATAGTAGCAGCTTATATAGTATCATTTTATAAGAGTGATGTTAGAATATACCTTTAATTATACGAAAAATATATTACTATAGATACCCTTATCTATAATAAATTCTAGATAATTATAGATATATAATATAATAACCTCTACTATTAGAAACGAGCTAGGATTAAGTTTAAAAACCTAAGATAAGGTAATAAGACCTTTATTAAGTTTCTAGTCGAGTATAATTGTCTTTCTATAGAAGCGTTATATAACTCTTACCTAGACTAAGTTAAGATATAAGATCTAGAAGGGAAGATTTATCCTAAGCTCCGCTAATTAACAATTAGTAGTATTAGTAAGGAAGATCTTATATTATATATAACCTTCGTATAGAAACTTTACATTCTTAATAACTGTCTTAAAGTAGCTAAACTCGATAACGCTTTTATATAGTCTTTTAGTAGGGGGAAGATTAGTTAGATAAAGAACAGCTAGAAACAGCTACTTACACCGCTCCTACAACTACAATTATTAGCTACTATTAATAATACTATAGACTAGACGCTAATAGCTAATTATAGACTCGTATAGTACCTAGATATAAAGCTTTAGCTACTAGAGAAGATGAAGAATATTACTAAGAAAGAGCTAAAGGCTTAAAAATAATAGAATATCTATTTTATCTATAGAAACGAGGGTTACTTTATTTAAAGCTACTATTACGCTCCGCCTAGGAGCAGTATATAGTTTAATTAGGCTTGTATAATACCGCTAGAACCTATTTAGTATAATAAGAAATGTAGAGATATAGCCTAAGCTAATAGGACGGGAAAAGTATTACTCTAAACGGAAGTTAGTATTTAAAGCTATAAAAAGGGTAGGCGAATAAGTAAGTACTAGATAAATTTAATTAATTTCGGATAACTAGTACTCTATTTATAGCCCCCGTACTACTTAATAATATCTTTAGCCTTCTCGCCTTAATAGATAATAGCTATAACTTATATATAATAGTCGAGAAAAGGATTATATAAAAGGCTGGACTAGAATACCTCTACTTCTTAATACTATTAACAACCTTATTATTTAGTAACTTCTCGACTAGAATTATTAAGAAGGTAGCTATTATTAACTCGCTAGATATAGGCGAGAGTTAAATAGATCTAGGTTAGGTATTTACTTACGTAGTCCTAAGAATAGAAGAAGATTATAGTATAATCTTAGAACGCTTATAGAAGTAAAGTAAGGATATAATTATTAACCTAAAAATAGAAATCCTATATATTTATAGAACGGGGGTAATTATATAAAACTAGGAGCTTTAGAAGCAGTAATATATAGCTAATATTACCTAAGTCTTAGTATATACTTTCTCTACTATAGTAAAATGCTATAGGAAACACCTATAAAATTTCCTTACTAAGCTACCTCGTATCTTTACTATTAGTATAGCCGACATTTAGAAGGCTCTAGAAAATAAGCCGAAGATAGACCTTTATATAAAACTCTCTAAAGAATATATATAATAGCTCTATACCTTTAATTAATAGGAAGTTAATAAACTACCGCCTTTAAGACTAGAAGTAGACTATATAATTGAGCTGGAAGGGAAAGATAGAAGCCCTCTAAGGATCCCCTTAGGTCCTTTATATAGAATATTATAGGAGATACTTCTTATCCTTTAGAAGACTCTAATAGAGCTTTTTAATAAAGGATTTATTCGGGTTAGCAACTCTCTAACTATAGTACTAGTCCTATTTATATAAAAACTAGGGGGTGGCCTCTACTTCTATATTAACTACCACACCCTAAACGCTATTATATAGAAAGACTACTACCCTCTACCTCTAATCCGAGAAACGCTAAATTAAATTAGTTAAGCTAAGTAGTTTATAAAACTTAATATTATTACTATATTTAATAAGATCCGAATTAAAGAAGAAGATAAGTAGAAGATAGTATTTATAACCTACTATAGTTTATATAAGTAGCTAGTTATACCCTTTAACCTTATAAATACTCTAAGTACCTTCTAACAGTATATTAATTATATAATCTAAGAGTATTTAAGCGACTTTATCTTAGTATACTTAGATAATATTCTTATATATATAGACGGCTCCCTATAAAACTATTAGCGCTATATTAAAGTAATCCTTTAAAAGCTAATAGATGCTGGCCTCTAACTTAATATTAATAAGTGCGAATTTAAGGTCCGTATAATAAAATATCTCGGCTTTATTATTAATACGGAAAAAGATATCTAAATAGACTTATAGAAAGTTAAGGTAATTTAGAATTAGAAAGCATTTATATTAGTTCGCGGTATATAGAGCTTTTTAGACTTTATAAACTTCTACCGCTAGTTTATTAAGGAATTTTCTAAAATAGTTACTCTACTAATAATTCTTATCTAAAGGGAATAAGAGAAGAAATAGTTTTAACTTAATAATCAGGTACTTACCACCTTTAATTACCTAAAGTAATACTTTGTATAAGTGCTAGCGTTAGCCTAATATAACCCTAAAAGGAAAACGATTCTAGAGTATAATACTTCTAGCTAGTATACTAGAGGTATATTACTATAATATAATAATAAAAGAGTTTTACAACCTGTTACTTTTATATTAAAGTAAATACTTCTTATAGAGTATAACTATCTAATCTATAATAAGGAATTACTAGCAGTTATATAATACTTTAAGGAATAGAAGAAGTCTTTAAAACTACTTATATACTTTATAGTTCGTATAGATTATTATAACCTAAAATACTTTACTAAGATATAGAAGCTTTCTAAGTACTAGGTAAAGTAGGTGGTATTCTTTACCTAGTTTAACTTCTAGTTTAAATATAAGCTAAGTAAGCTTAATATTCTAGCTAATACTTTCTTATATCGCAATTAGAATCTCCTAAAAGAAGCTAATAATAAGTAGATCTAGAGAAGGATTAGCTAACTCTTTAGACCGTCTAATTTTAAGAATAAAGTTTATATAGCTCCTATATAAACTAGAAACTAGCGTACTAAAGATACTCCTAATAATTAGGCGGAGGTAGTTGCCCTAGAAGACTCTATATTAGGAGAGGAATCTATAGATAAAGGAGAGTCTATAACTAAAATATCGTACGAGAAGTAGTAAATACTAATAGAAATCTTATAGTAAAATACCTAAGAAAAAAAATAAGACGTATACTATACTTCTCTATACTACTAAAATAGGGGAGAGAATACTTCTAGAAACCTTCTATTATCTTAAGATTAGCCTATCTAACCTCTTAGTCCTAAGACATAGATTAATATAGAGAGAACGCGCTTAAGTTTTTAAGAGTAAGCTACTTTATATAAAGCTAATTTAAGAGACTTATAACTCTTATTTAGCTAGCTACTCTAGTAAGAATATTACGATCGGGTTAATATTATAGCGCTACTTTTAGCCTAGAATAGCAGCGGATATTAAACGCTTTATATAAAATTACTACTTTTATAGTAGAAATATAGTTTAGTATTCTAGAAAAAAAGGCCTACTATATTCTCTTCTAGTCCCTAAGAGGGTATAGTTAGAAATATTAATAGACTATATTATTAACTTATTAAAAACCGTATAAAGTAATAAATATATTCTTATTATTATAGACCGTTTAAGTAAAGAAATACTCTTTATTACTATTCTAGATCTTAAGAGCTAAATATTAGCTAATAAGTTTATTAAGTATTTTATAGTATATTACAGGCTCTTATAAGTAATAGTCTCTAATAGAGGAGAGTAGTTTATATAAAGTATATAAGTATATATCTACCGAATTCTTAAGATTAAGTAAAAGCTATTAATAGTATACTATCTAGAGACTAATAGAAGTATAAAGCGTATAAACTAGCTACTTAAAAAGCTTCTCTACTACTATTATAACTACTACTAGAATAACTAGAATCTATAGCTACTACTAGCTTAGATTACTGTTAGTATCAGGGACGCTTCCTCTATAAGAATTAGCCTATTCTTTCTTATTTATAGCTATTACCCGCACTTAGAAGAGTTTATATAACTAGAAGAGAAGCTGCTAATAGAGTAGTTTAGAGACCCTATTTACGTAGTAAAATAGATTATTAGTAAATTAAAAGACTGCGTTAAATTTGCGTAAGTAATAATAGCTTATATATTATAACAGCGTAGGTAAGATAATAGGTCTGAATATAGCACAAATCCACTCAGAGGTATATAGAAGTACGTAGGGATTAGGGACCTAAGAATTCTATTAACACCTATAGGCCTTGTACGAAAGGATATAGAAGAACTACTAAGCTACTTATAAGGGAGTATATAACTATATATGGAAGGGAAAAGGGGTAGAACTGGGGGTAGAATAAGATAAGCGAAAAGCTTTAAGATAAGATTATATATAAAGCTTTTTATAGAACGATTTCTTTGTATTATTATACTACCCCCCTCCTTATAGGCTGATAGTCTCTATCTGCGCTGGTTCGGGAGGGAATTGGGGCTGTTATAAATAGGTTCTAGTATAAAGAAATTTCTTTAAAAAGATATTTACTAGTAAGAGCTAATACGCGCGGTTGCCTATAGAGATACATTTATTAACATAATATTAAGTAAGGTTTTTACAGTAAGTATAATTAACTTATATATCAGCTAGTAACTACTATTATAATAGTTTATTAATATTACAATTTCGTCGTATATAGTAACAAGCGTTTACTAGCTTTAGTATATTACTAGGTTGCTGTTAACTAAGCTTCCTTAACTAAATAATAACTTCTACTCTATATATATCGTTATACGTCCCTAGAACTATTAATTATTAAAGTATTACTAATACCTCGTAGAAAAAATTAATTAATATACTACTCTACCCGCCTCTTAAAGCCTTTTTAGAGGCCTTTTAAATTATCTACCTTTAAGCTATACGCGCGCTCGCCCGCGGGTAGTATATAATATTTTCCTTTTAGTCTCTAAGATTAAAAAAATGCGAGTATTATACCTTATAAAATAAAAAGTACAACCCTGTATAAATCGCATCTAATACTAGTAGAGTACTTACTACTAACGTACTTATAGATCCCCTCCTACTATAAGAAGGAGTTTCTAGTCCTCTAGGGCCATCTTAAACTATAAGTAGTAGCCTGATACGTAGGGGATAAAAAGGATAAAAAGGTAGCTTTTAAGGCTATTTTAGAGTCTATTTATAGCCTAGCGCTTATAGCCTAGGTTATAAAGAGTTAGAAAGATAGTCTTCTTATAGCCAGTATCTAGGTAGCTTTATTCTAC
>ML986891.1:0-24672 GCA_010094045.1 Lojkania enalia | reverse complement strand
CTATTAATAGTATACTATCTAGAGACTAATAGAAGTATAAAGCGTATAAACTAGCTACTTAAAAAGCTTCTCTACTACTATTATAACTACTACTAGAATAACTAGAATCTATAGCTACTACTAGCTTAGATTACTGTTAGTATCAGGGACGCTTCCTCTATAAGAATTAGCCTATTCTTTCTTATTTATAGCTATTACCCGCACTTAGAAGAGTTTATATAACTAGAAGAGAAGCTGCTAATAGAGTAGTTTAGAGACCCTATTTACGTAGTAAAATAGATTATTAGTAAATTAAAAGACTGCGTTAAATTTGCGTAAGTAATAATAGCTTATATATTATAACAGCGTAGGTAAGATAATAGGTCTGAATATAGCACAAATCCACTCAGAGGTATATAGAAGTACGTAGGGATTAGGGACCTAAGAATTCTATTAACACCTATAGGCCTTGTACGAAAGGATATAGAAGAACTACTAAGCTACTTATAAGGGAGTATATAACTATATATGGAAGGGAAAAGGGGTAGAACTGGGGGTAGAATAAGATAAGCGAAAAGCTTTAAGATAAGATTATATATAAAGCTTTTTATAGAACGATTTCTTTGTATTATTATACTACCCCCCTCCTTATAGGCTGATAGTCTCTATCTGCGCTGGTTCGGGAGGGAATTGGGGCTGTTATAAATAGGTTCTAGTATAAAGAAATTTCTTTAAAAAGATATTTACTAGTAAGAGCTAATACGCGCGGTTGCCTATAGAGATACATTTATTAACATAATATTAAGTAAGGTTTTTACAGTAAGTATAATTAACTTATATATCAGCTAGTAACTACTATTATAATAGTTTATTAATATTACAATTTCGTCGTATATAGTAACAAGCGTTTACTAGCTTTAGTATATTACTAGGTTGCTGTTAACTAAGCTTCCTTAACTAAATAATAACTTCTACTCTATATATATCGTTATACGTCCCTAGAACTATTAATTATTAAAGTATTACTAATACCTCGTAGAAAAAATTAATTAATATACTACTCTACCCGCCTCTTAAAGCCTTTTTAGAGGCCTTTTAAATTATCTACCTTTAAGCTATACGCGCGCTCGCCCGCGGGTAGTATATAATATTTTCCTTTTAGTCTCTAAGATTAAAAAAATGCGAGTATTATACCTTATAAAATAAAAAGTACAACCCTGTATAAATCGCATCTAATACTAGTAGAGTACTTACTACTAACGTACTTATAGATCCCCTCCTACTATAAGAAGGAGTTTCTAGTCCTCTAGGGCCATCTTAAACTATAAGTAGTAGCCTGATACGTAGGGGATAAAAAGGATAAAAAGGTAGCTTTTAAGGCTATTTTAGAGTCTATTTATAGCCTAGCGCTTATAGCCTAGGTTATAAAGAGTTAGAAAGATAGTCTTCTTATAGCCAGTATCTAGGTAGCTTTATTCTACTAGAGTACTAAGTTACTCTATTAGGTTTCAGCCTTAGAGGCTCTAGTATCTAGCTTTTAAACTAATATTATAACGCTCTTAGGCGGTTAAAAACGAGATAAGAGAGGTTTAGGGGGAGTCTAGAGGGAAAGAAGAAGAAGAAGAGTAGAGGAGGAGAGGACTAGAGAGGTATCTAACAGTCTACTATTAGACCCTCCAGATTCTATAGAGGAGTAATTTTGGGCCTATACTTTAGTTTTTTAATCTACTACTTAACTCTTATATATTATTATCTACTAGGTAATTTATATTCTCTATACTATTTTTATATACCTTAATCTATTTAGTTAGGGCTTTTAGAGATCTTAGCTAATTTGGATACTTATTATAAAAAGCTCTTAGCTTATAAGGTAAACCTATAAAATTTAAGACTTTATACTAGACCGGGTTAGAATTATATTCTACTTATTTTATATAGTATTTAAAGGTCTTATAATATAGTTTACTAGCTAGTATTTCCTTAACCTCCTACTCTTCTACCCCTTTAATAGCGATAGCGGGTGGTTTCGGAGCTTCTTACTTTAGTAGAGGATCTTAGGGGTTCTTATATAGCAGGTTTAGTACGAAGATATTATATATTCTTAACCCTAGGGGTAGCTGTAGATAATATAAGTTTCCAACCTATTCTAATACTTTAAAAGGGCCCTTCTATTAATCGGATAGCTTTTAGCTCAGTCTCTAGACTATAAGATTCTTAGTATTTAAATAGACTATATTACTAATCTACTAATTAATTAGTTACTAGTAATAGTTAATAATAGATTATATACAATCCTAAACCTTCTTAATATTAGCCTTTACAGTTTCCTAGACTATATATATATGAGTTGCTAGAGCTAAGGCGTTTTTATAATTTAATTTATCTATTATAGTAATAGAATTAATAGAATATTTCTAATCCTAACTCTAATAGGGCTTAGATCTATATAAGATCTAATATAGAGATATTCTAATAGTTATATAGGGTAGAGTTACTTATACTCGGTTGATTATAGGTAATAGAGAACTCTAGTTATTCTAATAGAAGGATACGAAAGGGCGCAGTCTCTAATTAATATACTTATTTATAATCTCCGTCTATCTATTAGTCTCTCTATAATAAATAGTAGATAGTTTAATCTTTACGTCTAAGATATAGCAGAATTCGGACTAGAAACTAGATATAAACTAAGGTTCTTAGTCTAAAATAATAGTTTCGGGCGTATAGTTAAAGTAGTATACCTATTAAATAAACAATTCAGCTATTCCCTGTACGTTAATTATATAATAGTAGGGAATAGATACTACTTATTTAGATAGGCGATTAATTACTACTATAATCTAATTGTATCTAGACTTATCTATAGAGAAATCTTTAAAGTTAATATATAGATACTATATTAGTCGATTTAGTATAGGAAGTAGATAGATAAAACCTAGGGTTTAGGTTTATATTAGATAAGCTTTACGGTATAGGATATAATTCCGTATATATTGTTTATAAGTAGCCTCTATACTCTTCTAGTAGTATTTCTAAGATAGTAATTAATAGGTTTTAGTAGTACTTAGGTATATAGAAGATACTTAGTCGTAAGCCTCTTATATAAGTTATATATAAAGGCCTAAATCTAATAGAATATATAAGTAATTATTATAGAAGAGTAGTCTATTCTCTATCTAATACTTGTAGGATAAAAGTATGCGTTCCTACGCGAAGGAGGCTCGGTTTTTCTATAGTAATACGTTAATTAACTTTAAAGAGTCTAGTAATATAACCTACTTCTAGCCTTTAATAATATTTAGTATAGCCGTTTAAGTTATTATTTAGATAATATAGGACTAGACTAATTTAGTATTAATTTAGGGGTAAAGTTAATACGGTTTAAATAGGACTCTTAACCGGTTATCGGTTTAAGCTGCTTTTAAGTTTTCTATATCTTATTTACAATAACTAAGGATATCTACTCTAATATTATTCTTATCTAGAGTGTACTTAATTCAGAACTAATATTAAACTAATTCCTTAGTCTAATAAACTTAACAAGTATTAAATACCTTTATAGTTATAAAATATTCGAGTAAGCGATAATCGGTATATACTAGAATCCTAGTAGCTACTAAAGTAAGTTCTACCTTCTATTACTTAAACGTAATAATAATTATAAACAGTTTCTTGTTGTAGATCTCCCAGTTTAATTCTAAACCAGATAGAACCTTACTATAAAATACTATAAGATACTATTTTCCGTTAGAATATTTCTATAATAGTACTCCTATAACTACTCTATTAGAGGTATTAGTTTCCATTTTTGTTTCTAATATAGGGTTAAAGTAGTAGAGAGTAGGTATACTTAATAGGGCTAACTTTAATTTCTTAAAGGTAATATTACATTCTAAAGTCTATACGAAAGGGGTTATAAGACTCTATAGTACGATAATTAGCTTTACGACACGCGAGAATTCTAGTATAAACTATTAGTAGAATCTAGTAAAACTTAAGAAGGATTTCACACCCATTATAGTAGTAGATAGTTGCTAGTTACGTAGTACTTCTACCTTCTCTAAGTTAACTTTAAGGCCTTTATTTAAGAGGATATAGCTAAGGTATTTAGTTCGGGTAATATAGAATTCGCTTTTCTTAATATTAACTTATAACCCTACTTAATATAATCTCTCAAGAACTTTCTTAACGTAGATAGTATATATCGCCTTATCTTCGGAGTAGATAAGAATATTATCTAGATAAGTAATATAGAAGTTATCTAGATAGTCGATTAGTATGTTATTTATATAACGTTAGTAAGTTATTAGACCGTTATATAATCTAAAAAGTAGAACTTTATACTTATAGGTTCCGTATCGAGTCTAAAAGATAGTATATTCTTTAAAACTAGGGTCTATTCTAATCTTATTAAAGGCTGCGCGAATATTAAACTTAGTAAAGATTACTATCTTAGTAGGTCTAGATAAGAGTTTATCTATACGCAGTATTAGATACACGTTCTTATAGGTAAGAGTATTAAGTTTACAATAATCTATGTAGATATATAGGTTACTATTAGGTTTATAAACGTAAAGGATTAGAGATATAAAGAGGTTCCGACTCTACTTAATATACCTATACCGTAGATTATTTATAATATACTTTTTAGTTACCTTTAACTCTTTAATATTCTACTTATATAATAGACTGTAACTATTAGGGAGGGGTTCTATAAGAATAATCTTATAATTGTAAGAGTAGTATTCTAGTAATTAATAAGCTGCAGTTTTGCTAAATATATTCTAATACTTATAGTATTTGGATAGTAATCGGAGATTTACTAGTACTTCGTTTTCAGCCTCGTCTTCCAGCTCTAGGGCTTACTTATCTTTAATCAGCCGCTTAATTTCATATAGAGACGTAGAGAAAAACTCGTTTTCTTTCCTCTTTATATTAAAGTAGAAAGTATTAGCTAAGATAAGAGTAATAATAAGAGAATAAACTTTTTTTAGATTAGGTTCGGACTTTATTTTATATAGGCGTGCGGGAGCTCTAAGCTTATTTAGACTATAAGCTATAAAAGACCGATATAGTTTTAGTAGTCTTAATAGACCCTTAATATAATAGATAGTCGGACTGTAGGACTATTAATACTAGTTCTTTTCTTATAAAGCGTCGTGTTACTAGATATCTAGCTCTACCTCCTTATTATATACTAGCTAAGTTAATTATATAAGAAGAGGAGGTGAAGGATTATAAGTAGTAGGATACTTAGAGGGCTATATAATCCGATTCTTATCCATATCTAGCTAGAGTTGAAAATAATATAACTATTTAATACTAATAATATAATCCTAAGTATCTAGATCTATAATAATAAATAGGCAGTTTTAGATAGTTCTTCTATTAATTCGCAAGTATAAGTAGATATACTAATTAACTAGGGTTTAGATTTGGTCCTAAAAATCTTTAATAGTAATTTTAAAGGGTAAATACTATATTAATATATATAGAGCTTAGAAGAGTAATCTAACTACTATAGAATTAAGGAATAAGAAGCCTTAAGCGTTTATATTAATAAGGGCATTTAGTTATACACTAACACCTTTTAAATATAGAATAGTAGGAATTCGAAAGTACTTTCCTCTAAATAAATACGATAAATTAATATTTAATAAGTTGTACTTATTTAAGTTTAGGATAGAAAGTTTTCTTAAGCGTCTCTATTTTCTACTTAAGAACTATCTAGGTGGTACTCGTTTACGTCTAGAAACTCTTCTTTCTTAATCTTCTCTTATTTAACCTCTATCTCTTATACTCTAAAAACTGTATATTCGTTTATAAAGTATTCTAGTTTACTATAGTTATAGCAATTTTCTAAGGTTATATACCTTTTAGGTGCAGGAGTCTTACTAGATTATTAAGAAGTAATTATAGTAGAACGAGGTATTAATACTAGAGTAGATTGGGGTAGTATCGGATTATAGATTATTTTAGATAAACTCTTAGAAACCTTCTAGTACCGATCCGAATTTATTTTAGCTATAATCTATAGGCTAGCAGTTTATTCTAGAAGATTAGAAATACTTCTTCTTTCTATATCGTAGGCTGTTAAGTAGACAACTATAGTGTTAAAAGAGCCTTTCTATATAAGCTTAAAGCTAAGGTTTAGTATCCTCAGGCTAGGGAGAATCTTATTCTATAGGTAGAAGAACTACTTAAATTAGGATACGGATCCTCTAATAGCTATACTAATAAAGCAAGCTTTAAAAGTTAGAAATGCTTCTCTCTTATTTATCTTTAGGACCTGAAACGCCTATCGCGCCTCTATCTCTTTATTACCTATAATAAAATACGATTGTAGAAGCGAAATTATTTCTTTAGTATTTTTAAACCGATACTAGTCTAATTTAGCTAGGTATTTTAGTTCTAGATACCCTTTTGTAGTACTAGAGGTATATCCTTATACTAATACTATACATATATACTCTATCTAATAGTAATCTATATTAATCTCGAATCGGTCTAGAATCGAAACTCGCTATTATTTAAATATAGGTTCGTTACTATTTATAAAACTTTCGATCTTAGGCGTGCGTTTAGTAAGGTAGGCTTAAAGGGGCTTAAGAGTAGTCGAGAGGTTTCTTATTAGGAGAGTTATAAAAGTTTCTTAACGTATTATTAGTTCTAATTTAGTAGTTTATAGAGGTTAATTAGAACTAATAGTTTTCTATTATATTAAACATATAATCTCCTCTTATAAAATTGCGATTTATTCTTTAAGAGTTAGTTTACTTTAATTTCCCTCCGAATTAGATAGGTTCTTTATTATAGGCCTTATAGAGAGGGGTCCGCCTGTTGTAGGGCCCCTTATAGGAGGTAACAGTTGTTCTATACGTGTAGATAGAAGTTTACTCTTACTATAACTTACGCGTATATCAGTTCTAGTATAGGAATTAGAAGGTAAATTATAGTTAGATATTAGTAGTTGCCTCTAATTCTAATAGGTTATTAGTAGTCTTTGAGTTTCTACCTAGACACACTCTACACGGCTTTTCTAAAAGCAATCCTAATCGTAGAGAATAGAAAGTTCTAAACCTAAAGGCTTCGGTTAATAAGAAGTTTTTAAGATTCTATCTAGGTAACTAAATAATTTAATATAATAGTATATAAGTATTATAACCTAAACTAAATTAAGCGTGTCTTAGACTTAGATATATTTAAATAAACAATCGATGCGATATTATTAAAGAGGCTGTTACTAGTAGTATTAAGTTCTTCTATATAATATAATAGCGCAGGTAAGATAATAGGTCTAAATATAGCACGAATCTACTTAGAGGTATATAGGAGTATATAGGGGTTTAGGGACCTAGTAATTCTATTAATACCTATAGGCCTTATACGAAAGGATATAGAAGAACTACTAAGCTACTTATAAGGGAGTATACAACTATATACGGAAGGGAAAAGGGGTAGAACTAGGGGTAGGATAAGATAAGCGAAAAGCTTTAGGATAAGATTGTATATAAAGCTTTTTGTATAACGATTTCTTTGCATCGTTACATATATAATAGTAGTAGTAAAAAATTTACAATTGTATAAGGGATTCTATACTATAATACTAATTAGGGGATAAAGTTTAGCTTAATATACGTAATATTAAGATAGACTCTATAAGAAAAAAGAAGCTTTATAAACTCTATTAATAATATATAGTTAATAAGACTGTTAGACAAAATATATACTAACTAGACATTCTATTAGAAATTTATAATATTTTCTATATAATACTATTTCGCTCTATTACTTAAAACCTATTACTAAGTTAAATATAGAATAACTATTAACTAGCGCTAATCAGCGTTGGAAACGAAGATAAATAGAAGTTTAAGAAAATCCAAGACGTACGAGTAATTAGTAAGAGGAGAGGCCGTCTAAAACGGTAGTTCCTTTATAAATAGACTGGTTATACTACACTTTTATAGAACAACTAGAATAACTATAAAGATATAATTACTTTAGAAGAATTCGAACAGGATATAAGGCGGAACTTTACTAAAGAACTACTTGTCCGTACGACTTAGTATTAGAGGAAGAAGAGGAGGAGGAGGGGAATATTATAAAGGTCCCGGCCTATAGCTTAGTCCCGTTCCTACGATACTATAATAGTAGTTGCTCTTATACGACCCTATACCTACCTAGACTAAAGTAAGCGAATAATACGTATCTTACTACTATATACCTTCTCTTCTCTTTCTCTAGCTTTAATAATAATAGATTCTTATTATATCTAATTCTATTATATTCTTAGACCTTCTTATTTTTATATATATATTATAATTAATATCGTATCTTTTTATTTAATATTATAATATCGCGATATTATTATTTTTATCGTTTACTAACAATCTTTAGATACTTAGCTATTAGAATTATATATAAATTCTATACTTTATAAGTTTATTAATATACTATCGCGTTTAAGGCTATTCTTTTAGTATTATATATAGATTCTATATTTTATAAGTTTATTAATGTGGTGAGAGGCGAATCTTGTCTCAGGGAGGGAGATGAGGAGCTGAACTGGTTGATTGAAGATAGCCAGCGGGCCATATTTATATACATGAAAAAGGGGTATATCAGCTAATATCCAGCGTAATATCCGGCGTGATATCGACCGTGATATCGTACGTCGATATCTAATACAGCTCGGTAGACTAGCCGAAAATCCCCATGACAATTAATATACTATATCGTATTTAAGGCTATTTTATTCTCTAGTATTAATATATCCCAGTATATTTCTAGTATTATAACGGTTGTATACTCCTCTATAGCTATATCTAAGAAGAAGATACTTAGTACTTCTAGCGATTAGAAGGATTAGCTTAAGTAGTATAAACTAATAGCTAGTAGGCTAAGAGAATAAGAATATTTAGATTTAAGCGTACCTCTTAAAGAGGTTAAAATCTATAGGCTAGAACCTCTCCTCTTTAATATAGGTAAGTTCCGAACCCTAAAGATAAATTTAGAAGGGGAAATAGAAAGATACCCCTCTAATAGAGTTATATATAAAGAGATAACCTTAATATAAATAATAGATTAGAACTGGGTAAGAAACTAGTATAATTAATAAAGGAAGGATTAGATTAAGATTAATAACGCTTTCTATATTATATATAGTAATATTTTAACGATAATATTATCTTAATATAAAGTAATATTTAGCGATAATATTATCTTAATATAAAGTAATATTTAGCGATAATATAACTAGTTATAAGATTTTTAGAATTTTATAGGAAAAGTTAGCGCCTACTATTAAGTCGAGGGAGTAACTAATCTAGAAAAAATATTAAGCTCTTCTTAAGTACCTAACTAATAGAGAGGTAGAGAAGTAGCTAAATTAGTAGAATTAGATAATCTATCGTACTAAAGCTGCTAGCTTAGTAGAAGTTTAGGGCCTTAGAGTAGAAAAGGATTTTCTTCTAATAGTTGCTAAGAAAGATAAGGCGTAGATACTAATCTATATATATTATAGTAATACTGCGATACCTCTGCACCTATACTACCCTTATTATAATACCCGAACCGGCTGCTAGCGACAACTATTAGCTGCTAGCTAGAATATAACCGACTTATCTTAACTATAATAGAGGAAGGTTTCGCCGACCCAGCTAGCCCGTATAGTAGTATAGACCTAGCCCCTATAAAAACCTGTATAATATAGATATTTCTATTCTTTATATAACGTTTTAATATTTATATATAGTACGTAGTAATAGAGTTAACTATTTAAAGTATAATTAACTAACTATATATAAACGTCTATAATATTATATTATATTATCTACTATTATACGCTATAGATAAGAACACGCTTATTAGTATACTTAAAGAGATTTAGGGCAAGCTAGATTCTTTATAGTAGAAGAACGAGATGCTAGTAGAAGCCTTAGTAACCTAAGAGAACTGCTATAAATTAGACCTTAAAGCGATACGAAGGGAATTTAGTAGCTACTAAATAGCTACCCCTCTACTAGCTACTAGTATATTAACAGCAACAGAACTATTACCCGCCCTTAGCCCGATTTAGTCTATAACTCTAGCTTCTAAATAGATGCCTATATTAACCTCTAATCCGCCTAAAACTATATATAACCCGTATTTCTGTTCTAACTACTTACCCGACCCTCTAATATTCTCTAGTAAATACTTAGAGCTTTTATACTTTATTAGAAAGCTCTGTTATAAACTAGAAGAAAATACTAACTAATACCTAACCGAACGTAACCGCCTTTTATATATCTATTCCCGTTTAGAATAAGACCTAGTAATATTAGTTAACCTATTAATAGATAAGGGTATTAACTCTATAGATAGCTTAGTCGCCTTTTTAGAATCTACCTATAGCGACTAGAATAAGGAGATTATAGTATAGAGTAAGTTAGAGACCTTAAAATAAGGCTAAAGTAGGTTCTCTACTTACTTTACTAAATTCCGACGCCTAATTGCAGATACTAAACTAAATAAAACTAGACAAATTGTATATCTCTAATATTCTCTCTCTAATAAGCTCCGCCGTGCTATAATTAGTATTATAATACCTAGCACTCTAAACAACTACGCTAACCTGATTTCCCTATATAATACTAACCTATATTACCTGCCCGGCAACTACTATAAACAACTAAAGTATTATACTACTTACTAGAAGGACCTAAATGCTATAGAACTCGATACTTCTAGCTACGCGCCTATAAGCTCTAATAAATAAGAAAGGCGCCGCTATAAAGGATATTATTATAAGTATAGTAGTAAGGAACATATTTCGCTAGAATATAACGCCCCTCTACTATTAATCTGTTAAGGGTCTTAGAGCTCTATTATACCTTATAGATCCTACTCTCAATCCTCTAACTAATCTTCTAACCGATCCTTAATACGCTTATTATCCTATAGATAAAACTATTACTCTTACTCCTAAACGTAGCTAGTTTTACTAACTAGAACGTTGCTAAAAGATCTATTCTAAAAGTAAGTTACTTCTTAGAATTACACCTATACTAAATCTCTATATACTTATAGAACTAGCCTCTATAGAAATAGTTATAGAACTACTAGATCCTAGCTCCTTTTTTAATCTATTAAGACCTAGTCTAATAAAATATTAATATTCTTATTAATACTAAAGCTACTAGTTATAGCTATATTTATAGAGACTTTATATACACCCTAAAACTCTAAAAGATATAACTCTTATATAATCTACACCTAACTAGCTTTAATAGAGAAGTCCTCTATAGAGGGACTATCTCCTATTTAGTTACTTTAACCCTCTAACATCTAAACTATTTAGAGATAGTATATCTCTATATAACTATACTAGAAAAATACTAGTTAATTCTAGGATAGTTATAGATATATAAGTATTATATAAACCTAGACTATAAGAATAAACAGCTAGTTTTTACTACTAACTAATACCGAACTCGATACTTATAATCTACTAGTATTACTATCTACTAATAAGCTGCCTAAATAGTTATTAAAGACTATAAACTACCTAAATCTAATATAAAAGGAGACTCTAAAGTAATTAATTTACGACTCCTATATAGCCTAAAGCTTAAGTACTACTACTTAAAGCTCCGCCTATTAAACTATACCTAATATAATTACTAGCTATTTAAGATACTATATAAGTTAAAAGAATCTAAAACTAAAACTAATCTAACCTTAGATAAAGATTATAGCTAAAAAGATCTATCTAAACCTAAATACCTAAAGTTTATATTATAGCTAGATATATACTATATAAGTATTATACTATTAGTCTAACTCTTCTAATAATTTAACTATAAAATCTTCGCTGTATTAATAGCTAATATTAATAAGGCTCTAGCCCTAAAGGTATATACTAACTCTATTATTAAAATACCTAAAGAATACTATAATCTATTATTTATCTTCTTATATAAGAATATAGATAAGCTACCTAAATAATAACTATACGATTATAAGATTAAACTAGAGAATAGTAAGTAAGCTAGCTTCGGTCTACTCTACAGGATGTTCTAGAACGAGCTAAAGGTACTAAGAAAGTATTTTAACGAGAACTTGTCTAAGAAATTTATTAGAGCGAGCTTATTACTAGTAGCTGTATCTATAATCTTTATAAAGAAACCTAGAGGTAGTTTCTAATTCTACGTAAACTATAGAGCCTTAAATACTATTACTATTAAGAACCGATACCTGATTCTACTAATCTAAGAAACGTTAACCTAACTTAGTAAGGCTAAATACTATATAAAACTCGATATTATTGCTATATTTAATAAGTTAAGGATTGTTAAAAGAGATAAATAGAAGACTACCTTTTATATATACTACGGGCTGTTTAAATACCTAATAATACTCTTTAGCCTAGCTAACACTCTAAACACGTTCTAGTACTTTATAAATAATATACTAAGACTATATCTTAATATATTCTATACTGCCTATATTAACGATATTCTAATATTTAGTAAGAATCTAAAGGATTATAAGTAGTATATCTAGCTACTCCTTAAAGTCTTAAGAGCGAATAGTCTATAGCTTAATATAGATAAGTATAAGTTCTACTAGTTAGAAGTAACCTATTTAAGGTATATAATTACTATAAAAGGGATCTATATAGATTTAAAGAACGTAGAGACTATTATTAACTAGAAATACTCTAAGAATATAAAAGATATTTAAGCCTTTATAAGCTTCGCGAACTTCTACTAACGATTTATTAGTAATTTCTTATAAAAAGTCTCCCCCTTAATAGCCCTAACTAAGAAGAATACTTAATTTAACTAGAATAATAGCTGTTAATATTCCTTTAACTATGTAAAAGATGCCTTTATCTCTATACTAATTCTCTAATACTTCGACCCTAAACTGCTAATAGTAGTAGAAGTTAATACGTCCGACTTTATAACAGCTAGTATACTATTCTAGAGAGGCGCTAATAGTAAACTAAGATCTGTTACCTACTTCTCTAAGTATATAAACCCTATTAAAGATAACTATAAGATTTATAATAAGAAACTACTCGCGATTATCTAATATTTTAAATAATAGAGGCCCGAATTAGAAGGCGTAGTATTTCTTATAGAAGTACTAAGCAATTATAAGAACCTATAATACTTTATAATAATAAAGTAGCTAAGCTACTAATAGGTCTATTAGTTAGAATATCTATTAAAATTTAACTTTAGTATTATATACCGACCTAGAAAACTTAGAGAGAAGCCTAATACCTTAACTTAAAAGTTATAGGACGAGCCTATATAAGAAGAGGCTTATAGAAGTTATTAACAGATATTACTTCGTCCTAAACTATTCTAATAGATAGAAGTAGACCAACTAATTATAGAGATTATCGACGAAGAATACTCGAACGATAATCTAATCTAAGATACCCTAAAGTTACTAAGAAAAGGAGCCTATCGATCTAAGCTTCTAACTCTAGCTAACTATAAAGAGCGTAATAACCGACTATACTACTAAGATTAACTTATAGTACTAAACTATAATAAGTTAAAGCTTAAGCTGCTGTAAGTTATCTACAACTCGCTGTCCGGCGGATACCCTAATTAAGGAAAGACTTTAGAACTACTCTAATATAAGTACTATTAGTTAAAGATATTCGACTTAGTACAATAATATATAGGCTATTATTATATATGCTAAAAAAGTAAGACTTCTAGAGAGAAGTACTATAGATTACTAAAACTATTGCCTATACCTAAATAAAGGTTTTAAAATATCTCTATAGACTTTATAACTAATCTACTAGAATTAGAAGGTTATACGAATATTATAGTAGTAGTTAATAGACTTAGTAAGTACAGATACCTAATACTATATATAAGAATCGAAGCTCCTAATATCGTCCGACTATTCTATTACTATATATAGGTTTACTATAGACTACTATATACTATTATATCCGACTATAGAATATAGTTTATCTCTACCTTCTACTAAGAGCTTTATAAACAGCTATAAATTAACACGTATATATTAACTAGCTTCTACCTAAAGACTAATAGCTAGATAGAAAATGCTAACGCAGTAATAGAATAAGTTCTTTAAGCCTATACTAGCTATAAATAAGATAACTAGGTTGAATAGCTACTAACAGCGCAGTTTAAAGCAAATAATATAGTATCTAAATTAATAAAAGTCTCTCTATTTCTAGCCTACTTTAGCTAGCACTTTTAAATAGGCTTCGAGCCGCCTATAGGGATCTATTAACCGCTAAAATAGTCTCTAATAGCCTAGGAAGCTAATAGACTAGTTAATAAGATAAAGGATATTATAGAATATATTAGAGAAGAACTTACCTAGGTATAAGCGTTCTAATAAGAGTATACTAACCGCAAGCGCGTACCAGCCCCTAACTATTAGATTAGTAATCTAGTCTAGCTAGACGTTAAAAATATACGTATATAAAGACCGTTAAAAAAGTTTAACTAGAAGAATATAGGCCCTTATAAGGTTATCGTAAAGGTATTCTTATACGCTTATAAACTAAAGCTACCTAAATCGGCTAAAATACATCCTATATTCTATATATCGCTATTACAGCTAGCACCTAAATTATCTAACTACTTGTCTAGTTAATAAGTATATAACCCTAAACCTATTAAAATTAATAGAGAATTAGAATACCTCGTCGAGTAAATAGAAAACCTCTACTATAACTGATAGAGACGCCGGTATAAATATCTAGTTAAGTAGACTAGCTATTACGATCTAGAATGGTACCCAGCTAGTAATTTTACTAAGATAACTACCGTAGAAGATTACTACGCTAGAAACCTGAATAAATAAGACCCGAATATAATATTACGTCTGGATTCTTAATTAGGTGTTAGAGTCTAATCTAAGTATATTTTTAGACGCCTGTAATAATACTATACTAATATAATACTAGTAATAGTACTACTATATAAACCGACCTAACCTAATCTCTAGTATAGTACTATTATATAAACTAAACCGACCCGATTCTTAGTATAGTACTATTATATAATAACAACCAGTTATGCTAATATACCTACAACCTAACCTAATCTCTAATACGGTACTACTATATAATAATAACTAATTGTGCTAATACGCCTATAACTTTAACTAATATTAATATTAATAACTACTACTTAATTATAAATAACCTAAATATAATATAAAGACCTAACTCGTAGGAGCTTATAACTAAAAGGGGGGTACTATTATAGTAATACTACGATACCTCTATACCTATACTATCTTTACTATAATACTTAAACCGGCTGCTAGTAACAACTATTAGCTGCTAGCTAGAATATAACCGACTTATCTTAACTATAATAGAGGAAGGTTTTGCTGACCCGGCTAGCCTATATAGTAGTATAGACCTAGCTCCTATAAAAACCTATATAATATAGATATTTCTATTCTTTATATAATATTTTAATATTTATATATAGTATATAGTAATAGAGTTAACTATCTAAAGTACGATTAACCAACTGCACATAAGCGTCTATAATAATATAGTACCGATTAATATTAAAAATAAGCTAAATAGGATTAATTAACTAATTCCTACGATTAAATAATTAGTATATTAATATACCAACTATTATAGATGTTTTAATTTATAGAAGGCGTTTAGCTTATTTATAGCTTTATAATATCTATTAATTCCTTAAGTAAATTCTAATAGTACTATATAGTAGTTTTAAGAAAAATCTAGTTTATAATTATATATTCTACTACTCTACTTCTATAAGAAATAGTACTTCTAGAGTAATTGTAAGTATGTAAACGAATCGATTAGACTACTAAACTAGGTACTAAATTAGAAAATACTAAAAGCTTATGATAATAATATATTCTACTATTAAAGCGGCTAAACTATCGAAGCGGCTACTTTTTCTTAGTATTATAAATACTATATACGAACTATAATAAATCTACAATATAACCTTCTATTAATTTAATAAGAAGGTAGAATTAAGCTTACCTTATAGGCGTATAAATTAGACTAGTTTAAGAGCGTACAACGCGCTACTATAGCTTTTAATATATAATATTAACGACTCTCTACTTAACTTTATAGAATCGCGTTTTACTCTTTTATATAACTAAATTGCTAGAAGCTTATAGTAACCGAAGAATAAACAATCGTATAATATATTCTTAACCTTAATTTACGAGGATTTGCGCCCCGGCTATATAAGGTAGTAGATATAGTAGATAAACTATTAGGCGTACGTAGTAGAATACTTATAGGAAAGAATTAGCTTAAATAATTCGTAGCGCGTATAAATAAGCTTAAAATAGCCTTTAATCGAGTAAAGAATTACTAAAGAATAAAACAAGAGAATTTAGAGGTTATTAACGCGTAGTTTAAGCTTATATAAGATACAATTGCGAAATATAATATATATAATAATAATATCTACAACTTTAATAAAACAGGCTTTTAGATAGGTATTATTAGTACTATAAAGGTTATTATAGGTTTAGAATATTATATAAGGCCTACTCTTATACAGCTAGACGATTATAAGTAGATTATAATTATCTAGAGTATCTACGCTACTACGTATACGACCCTACTATTTATTATCTATAAAGGACGCGTCTATATCTTTATATAGTATAAAGAAGTAGGTATACTATATAATTGGAAAATTTTAGTCTCTAAGAACGGCTGGATAAATAACGCGCTTAGTCTTAAGTAGCTAAAGTACTTTAATAAGTATATAAAGATGCGTTAGGTAGGATTATATAGGCTATTTATTTTAGACAGCTATAAAAGCTACTTTAACTAAGAATTTAAAGATTACTATCTTATACAAAAGATCCTAACGCTTTATATACCTTCTTATTTATTATATATACTTCAGCCTCTTAATATAGTTTACTTTTTACTATTAAAACTAAAATACTTATAACGCGTATGAGACTTAGCGCGCTAATATATCTACTATATTAATAAAGAAAGCTTCCTTCCAGCCTTTAAGAACGCGTTTTTTAACGTATTTATATATAAGAACTGTTAAAAGGCCTTTAAAGTAATAGGAATTATTCTTCTAAACGCGTAGGTTATATTAGATTACTTTAATATATAACTATATACCCTACTAGAACTACTTCTATAAGAAGACTTTTAGTAGTCTAAAACTCTAAGTAATATATATAAATTTAGGTTATAATTAATACTTGTATAAAAGTCCTTTATACGATTACTAAAAGAGGTGTAAGAAAGATTCTCACAGCTTATAAAAGGTGCTAAATTAATGCTACATTAGAATATACTTCTTTAAGCTTACAACTCTAAGCTTAAAAGGTAATTAGAAGAAGTAACTAAGCGTAAAACGCGTAAAAGAAAGTATATTTAGTATAGTAGTATAGTATTATATAGCGAGGGATTTTTGTATATAGCTGCTGAAGTATTTATAAACTCTTAGCTCTTTAAGAAGACTTGTAGTACTGATACTTAAGAAAGGGCTCAACCAGCTTAACGCTACTATAGTAACTGTAGTAAGACTGGACATAATACTCGTACGTGCTAAAAGGATAGTAGGGAAAATTCTAAATTAGATAAAAGTATATTATATATAGCATCTCTTATTAGTATTAAATAAATTAACTTTTTATATATAGTATTTATTGTGCTAAGAAAAAGTGGCCGCTTTAATAGTTTAGCCGCTTCGATAGTAGAATATATTATCTTAAATAGAAATAACTAGGTAAAAAAGAATACTCTAAAGGTAAATATAGAAAAATATAAGAAGTTAAAATCCTCGTTTAATAGTAAAGCTTCTATAAAGGCTACTAGCCTCTAGGGAAATACCTAGGTAATTTAAAGAGGCAATTTTTTAGCGAGTACTATCCCTAAGAAGGAAAATACTAGTATTCTAAATTAGTAGATATTTAATCTAGGTTCTAATATTTATATATATAACTCTAAGACTTTTAGTTAATAGACTATTTAGATAGTAAATTCTAAAGATAAAATTACTATAAAAGATAGTATATACTTTATATTAGAATAGAGTACTGTTATAATTATAATTAATTCTTCTATAGGCTTAAGGGATATCGAGCTAATAGAAGTTACTTATATCTCTTAATTACTAACTAATATTATAGCTCTAATTAGAAATAGAAAATAGAGTATCTAGTTTAATTTAGGTAGAGATTACCTTTACTAGTATAATTACTATAATATCGTTTATTACTTAGAGTTGTTTAATAGCTACTAGCTACTAAACGTGGATCTAGTAAAAAGGTCTCTACTCGATTTACTTTCTAGATATAAAATAGTCGTAGTAATTAAGGAAAAGCTTTTCTATTATTAGTAACTAATATAAATTATTTCTTTAGCTAAAGCGTATTAATTATTAGGCTACCTAGATAGAGATTTAGTATTAACTCTACCTTAAGTAGCTAAGAGTATCTAGTTAAGTAATTAGGAAGTACTAGTATAGCGAGATTATTAGATATATATACAAGCGAAGTTATTATAGTAGATTAGCTGGTATAATTAGCTTTACCCGGCTATTAAACTATTTAAGAGAATCGCGATTAATATTATACAACTTTAGAAGAACTGTAAAAAGTACTATAATAGTAAGAGATACCTATTTTATATAGTTAATTAGGTGTTCTAGTAGTATAAGAGATTTACGATATATAATTAGTTGAAATCCACGTTTATAAAAGCCTTTAAAATACTATTAGTAAAAATTAAACGATAGTATAAAAGAAAGATCGTATATATCTATATAGATAACAACTTAAGCTTCTTAGAACTTATAGAAGTATTACTTAATTAAGAAATTGTAATTAAAACTCGCGCGCCTTATATACCTAAGTAGAATAGTCTAGTAGAGTAAGTAGGATATTAAATTATAACCCGCGCGCGTACTCTTATAATAGAAAGTAATATCTCTAATAAATATACTAACGAATTAGCTTATACAGTAAAATACCTACTTAATAGAACGCTGATTATAAGCCTTCGATTTAAAACCCTATAAGGCTATTTTTAACTATAAACTATCTCTTACTTACTTTTAGGTTATAAGATTATAAGTATACGTTTTAGATAAAACTCTATTAAAAGGCGATAAACTAGCGTTACGGGTACTAATCGGGAAACTCTTATAATATAGGAGTACGAATATATACTAAGTACTAATTCTAAAACTAAAATAGGTACTTAATATTAGAGACGTTATATTTAGTAATATTATATCTAGTAAGGAGGAGGAATATCTGCTAAAAGAATCCCTAGAGAAGATTCTTTTTTAAATTAATAATATTAAAAGTTTTATCGATAGTAGTAATAATAAAACGATTAAAGTTATAGAAGCGATCTATAAAGATCGGCTGTCTAATTAAAATATCTCTACTAAGTTAGCAGGTAATTTAATTAGTAAAAAGGTTTATTAGTAGAAGAATATTATTTTTAAAGAATAAATCGACGATATTACTAGTAATTAGAAACTTTTAATACTAGAATTAATACTAGTACTAGTACTAAAGAATTAGGATGCTTTTATAATACTACTAGTAGATAATAAGAATACTGCGTTTAGCGATAATTTATTATAAAAATAGTAACTATTACCTACTTATACTTCTATACCTTTAAGAAGAATAAATAATACCCTATAGAGAGAAGAAATTAGTAGCTAAATATCTAGGGATAATATAATCTAGAGAGGTAGGTTTCTATATAGTTGTAGGCCGCTTTAGTTATACTTTATAACCTTCACAGCACTATTTAATAGCGAGCTAATACTAGTAAATTATATAAAGGAAACTTGTACTATTAGAAAATATTATTATAATTAGCTTCTACTAGAATTAAAGTACTATAAAGATCTAAAGAATTACTTCTTTAGTACTAGCTTCTATAAGACCTATCGTACTAAGTTATAGAAGTAGGAGAATATAGATATCTAGTAAAAGATAACAATCCTCTAAAACTCTACTAAAATTCTTCTAGTAATATAGGTATTCGTATATAAATTTAATAAGAACGGTTTTCTATATAAATTTAAGGCTAGATTAGTTATATACGGTAATCTACAATCTTAATAGGGAGATACCTATACTACTATACTAGTCGTATAAACCTTTTACTTTCTAATATCGATTGCAACTTATTTTAAACTCGATATATACTAGTTCGATATTATTAACGCGTTTCTTAACTACTAATTAGATAGATTAATATATATCTATATACTAGAAAGTTTTATATATAAGTATAGAAAATATTTACAACTATAGAAAGTTATATATAGTTTTAAGAATACTCTAAAACTTTAGTATTATAAGCTAGATAGGACTCTGAGGTAATTAGGCCTTAAAATAGTATTAGGAATATCTTAATTATACGTAAATAATAAGCTGATTATCTTCTTTTATATTAATAATATTATAATTCTAGTTTATCTATTAAATATCTCTACTAAGTAGAAATTTAAATCGTAATTAAGTAATAAATATAAACTTTAATCCTTTAAAGATCTAAATTAGTTTTTAGAAGTTTAAGTCGTACGTAATATATAGTAGTATAAGATCTAGCTACTACAGGACTTATTTATTAATAAGATAGCAGAGCGATTTAATATTACGGTTAATAAGAAGGTGCTAAGTACGCCTCTATATAAGAATATACTACTAGCTGCTACTAAGGAATCCTCTAATAGAATATCTTACTACTAATAACTAATTAGTTGTCTAGCCTATATTATAGTTTTTATATACTCTAATATTACGTAAGCGTACTTAATATTATTATAATACCTCTAGAACCCTAGCAATTATTATATTAATACTGTCCTAAGAGTAATAATAATATCTAATTAGTACGAAGTACTTAGCAATTATAGTAACAGCTAATAATATATAAAATACCTCTACTATTAGCTAGAGTAGTAATACTAATTATATTAACCCTATAAAATAATTACTATTCTATAGCGTATCTAATATAGCCTTCGGCAATAATTCTAATACTTATTAAAGTTCTTACAGCTATTTATTTTAACTTTTTAAGATACTAATCGATTAGAAAGTCTTAATTTAGTATACGGTTATAAAATCGACTACTAAAGTAGAATTATTAGTACTATTAGTTGCTAGATTAGAAATAGAGTGGTAGTAGAAGGCCTTTACCTTACTATACTTCTATATTAACGTATAACCAGTACTACTTTACGATAATTAATAAATAGTAGATATCGTAAATAAGCTATCTAAGCGTTTTAATACCAAACTTCGCTATATAGATATATACCAGTACTAGCTATATTAAGAAGTAGTAGAGTAGAAACTTATAATTGGTTGGCAACCGATAAATCTAATACCAGCCAACGGTTTTATAAAAGTTCTATAACTATAATAATACTAAAGGTTTATTAAACAACTAAAAATAGAAGATATTTTAGCTAGAATCGAATCTTAGGAATTCCTATCAGCTAAATAAATCGACTACTAATAAGAATCTTAGGGGTAATTAAAAATTAATTATAACTTACCCTATATTATATTAAATTGATATTTCTGCAAGCGTATTTAACTCTACTACTAGTTACTCTATATAATTTACCTCTTTTAGTATAGTATCTACCTTTATTTTTTCGACGCAGCTTCTCCTTTATAGTTAAAACTAGGGGGGTGTATTATATAGATTTTTAGCTAGTCTACCGAGCTGTATTAGATATCGATATATAATATTATATATAATATTACGCCGGATATTATACTAGATATTAGTTAATATACCCCTTTTTCATGTATATAAATATGGCCCGCTAGCTATCTTTAATTAACCAGTTCAACTCCTCATCTCCCTCCCTAAGATAAGATTCGCCTCTTACTATATATACGTATAAGCGCATCTATATAAGCGTATTAGAGAAGTAGCTAGAGGTAATTAGAGGGTCGGTCTAGTAGAGCTAGAAGTCTCAGTACCTACCTTTATATATTATATCTCTTAGAGCGTTTAGGGCGTATACTACTAAGGAAGAAGATAATATAAAGGTATATATACTATTCTACACCTATAATTAGTAATATTAATTATTCGTACCTTTTAATTGTAGTAGTATAATAGTATAGAGCTATATTTCTAATATTAAATATAATATCTTATAGCTTTAAGTTACGGGTTAATAATATAGAGTTACTTAACCTAGGGTTAAAATAGCCGAATTATACCCTGCAGAGATAGTAGTAATTTATCTCTCTTTTATTAGCCTTCTCTTTTCTAAGAGAACTGAATATACGAATATTTTTGCTCTACTATTCTATCTATTATTGCTATGCTATAATATATTATACTAGCCTATTATATTTAAATCGCTTATACTCTTTAAAATAGTCTAGCAGCAATTTCTGATACTATAAATACGTCTTCTACTCCTCTTAGCTTAACAGCTAGTTCTACCGGGTATATAAGGACCCTAATGTCTAGTAATAGGCGAGACGCCGACCTTAGAGCTAGTAAAGGACTTATTTAGTTAGAAGAGTAGACTAGAGCGAATATTTATCGAATATTTAAAGAATTGTAGAGTTATAGTACTATCTAGCACTCTCTAGCTTAGAGTAGTATAGAGTAGGATGTAGATACTGAAGACTTAAAAAGACTATAATAATAGATATAAGGTAAACGAAATTAGAAGAATCTTAAACAACTATAAGAGATAAAGTAATAATATAAAATAGATAATATCTCTATAATCGATTTAGCTATTATTATACTAGAAGGAGTATAGCTGTTATAAACTATTTCTACCTAAGCTAATCTTCTTTACCCTAAACCTCCTTATACTTATAAGAAGAAGAACTGTATAAACTATAACTAATAGATTTAAGACTATAAAAAGTATTTTATTTAGTTGCTAGTAGACTTTTAGATAGAAAAATAGAAAGTTACTTTTACTTTTAAATATATCTTAGAATCTTTAAAGACTTTATAGGAGATATATAAAACTATAGAGCGTTGAAAGAGTGTGTATTAGATCTCTATATAGGATATTCTAAAAGTAAAGATGTTAAGCATATTAGAAACTCTATTAGAATAAAGATAAGAAGCTTTCGATACCTTAAAAAGGTGTAGATAAAGGATAGGCTAGTCTCTAACTAACTTATTAAACTATATAAGACCTTTATAAGAAAAGATTAGAGAGATAAATAAAGACTATATAGTAAATAAGTTTATCTTAGTCTTATCTAAGCTAATAAGGAGAGATTTAGATCTTCTCCTAAGACTACAACTTTAAACGCTGCTAAAGGTAGAAGAATACGTAAATATAGTCTTTAAGCGTTACTAAAAGCTTTATAAAAGGTAAAAGAGGCGTAATATAGGTAATTATAAGAGGTAGGGGTCTAATACTTTAGGTAAGAGTAATAGTGCTCTAAAGAAGGCTAGAAAGGGCTAGAAACCCCTAAAGAGGTCTAGGAAAGATAATATCTACCTAGAGTAGCTTTCTATTATATATTAGATATATAAAGAGGAGGGCTATAAGTCTCTTAACTATCCCTAGAAGAAAGAGAAGTTTAAAGAAACTCCTAAATAGAAGTTAGGAAAAGGTAAAGGTTAAAAGGACTAAACTCCTTTCCTCTAGCCTATATTAAACTCTTTAAAGAGAGTAGGAAGCTAGGAAAATTATATAAATTACTTTTTTAAACTCCTAACATATAGTATAAGCGAGCTGATTACCTAAGCGAGCTAATTATAATACTAAGACTATACTAAAATTGTAACTACTTTTCGTAAAATATTGTACTTTCTTATATTCTATTATACTATATAGTATAGTAGCCTATTCTTCTATATCTATAGCATCATTTTTACACGTCTATAAGTTATACCTAGCCTCGCTATACTACCTATAGCGCCTTTAAGTCGGCTGGTCTCTATTAACGCGCGCCTTCTTCCTACCCTTCTTTCTATTAGTATAAGTACTAAACTCTTTTAGAGTAGTTAATTAAACGCCTTCTTTAATTATTAGGTTACCTTCCTTCTATATACGCTTTCTTTTATATAATTAATATTATATAGCGGCCTTAATAGCTGTTTAAAGTTTAGTAACCTAAGCGTATAATAGTATATTTTTATATATTATATACGCAGCACCCTTTATAAACTATTTAAACGCCTCTACTATTAAAGTATATAAGCTATCTAGGTGCTTTTAAACTCTTAATTAAACGTATATAGATTAAGACCTAAATTTAATAAAATTACTTAGTATTTTTAACTCTTAAAGGGTATTTTTAACTATAGAGGGTATTAGCGTATATAATTAAACTTTAAGCTTTAATAGTACTATATCTAAGTTAAATAGAATTAGACTAGCACTTTAAAAGCTATTTAGGATATTACTCTTTATAATTGCTACGATAAAAGCTGCTTTAAAGTAGGGTAAGAACTTAATTTTTATAATATGGTTAATATAACCGCGTATTAGCTGCTCGACTTAACACCTATATGCAGTTTTTAAAGGCGAGAAACAACCTATATCTAGTAGCTGTAGTAGATGCGACGAATATAGAAGTATATAGAGAGTAATAATATTCTTTTCCTTATAGAGCTGCCTGAATTTAAGCGAGTTGTAGCTCTTATAGCTGTTAAGAATTAGCAATTAATAT
>ML986890.1:0-35742 GCA_010094045.1 Lojkania enalia | reverse complement strand
TATTTTTTTCTTTTTATTAACTTTCTTTTTCTAAAATATATTTTCTTTTATTTATTTTAACTTATTAATCTCTTTTATACTAATATCTAAAAATATTAATATATTCTTTCTTTTAATTATAAAAGAAATGCTTTATTTATTTTCTAACTTCTTTTTTTTAAAAAATCTACTATATTACTATTTTATTTTTAATTTCTACCTACTTTCTATTTATTCTATATACCGCGCTATCTTTATTTTTATTATTCTATTCTATATTCTGCTGTATAAAGAGTATAATTCGAATACTAACTACCATTGCGTTATTAAAATACTCTCCCCAAACCCGTTGAGAGTACCTCTTCCCTAACTACTCTATATACGCCTTTTAATCACCACTAAGTTCCCCTGAGTAGCTATACTATTAGATTATCTAAGCCCCCTCCTTAACCTCTACTACTGCCCGAGCTAGCGGTACTATTATATTCGGCTACTGATATTAATTGCTTATATCTAACCCAGTTATATAGTACTTCTAACTAACCTAGTATTACTAGTAGCTATAACTCCCTCCCCCATCGCGCATTCCCATCCGAAATCTGTCTAGCTTAACCCTACTTATCCCAGACTGCGCCGTGCACTGCATTATCTTATACTTCTACTATTCCTCCATCCCTACCTCTCTTATTATCTAGTATACCGCGCATCCTTCGCGTAGCTCCTCTAGCACCTCCTAAACCTACTGCCACGCTAAGCTTACCTTATACTGCCTATCCTACTACTCACCGATGCTTTCTCCGCATCGGTTATATCCAGCTGACTTAATATTGTTACAGCTTACCTGCTTCCCGTTGAGATAGCTGCTTATCAGCCCTCGCCGATACCTACTATCTATAATAAACCTCCCCATCGCCTGTACGTCCAGCTCCTCCCCCTTTTATTCTATCCTTCGCTCCACCTCGCCCTCCTCTACAAGAATTACCGAATCCACCCGCTCGCCTGCTTATCTACTGCACCTACTCTCTTAAGCGAAGTTAATTATACTCTATAGTATCCCCACGTGCAGTATAAACACGATCCCTAGGAAATCCACCCCTGTGCCCAACACCGATGTAGCTACTATAAGCCTACCTTCTTTAAGCTATTCCTCTAACTGCCTAGCTCGCTCTGCATCTCCAGTATAATAGTACCTACTATCTAGTACTTCAGCTATCGCTTTATATTGCGCTTTACTGCGGTAGTATACTACCCTTTTCTCCCTTCGTTCCCTAAGCCGCTGCACCTGCCGCTAATATATTACTAACGCTATCTCCTATACCTACCCCTGCTTATACTATAATACTAAATATCACGTATTTAGCTGTACTATACTTACTTAGACGTACGTCGCATACTAAACTAGCATGCTCTCTCCCAGCTCAGCCTCTCGCACTAGCGGTAGTATTACCGTAAGTAGTACCACCGGGCATGGTAGTAGCTATAGATTCTTTAGCTTTGTTAGCTTCGGCCGCCAGTCACTCGACGTAAAGATAAGATAATACTTGTCTACTATAATCCGCCGCAGCAGCTCCTTACTATTAAGTATCTCTACGTAGCTGATAAAATTCCTATTACTTGTTACATCGCCCGCCACATCTACGCTAACTACTACTACTACTACTAGATTACTCTCGCTATACTTCTACTCTATATAGTTAATCCTACTCTCTCGAATCCGCTTAACTAAGTTCTTAATAAGCGCCCGGTACGGTACTACCACTACTATCACCCCGTATCGATCTAAGTAAGCCGGCACGGTAAATAGCAAGCTCTTCCCCCTACTAGTTAAGAGTACTATAACGAGCGGCGTCTACCCGCCTAGTACCGTATGCATCGCTTGCTCTTACTCGGCTAAGTGGAAGCTAACTTCTTCTTGCCCAAGCACCTGCTACATCGCCTTTTAAAGCCCTTTCTCCCTTCTACTTTAAACCCGCGCCTTCTTTCCTCGTACTATAAGCCTTTTACTATTACTATTACGCTGCTACTACTTCCTTACCCCAGTCCAGCCTCGACTACCTATCTACCTTGCCTCCGGTGTCTCTTTACCCCCGTCGAGCCCTAAGAAGTAATATTATAGTATACTAAGCGGCTGGAACGCCTTAATTAAGCGTATGCTAAGATGCTTAATAATATTAATTAGTATACTATAGTTCCCGATCCCTATCTACGTCGTTTATACGCTCTGTAACTCCAGCGCGCTCTTTCCCTCCTTATCTACTTCAGCTTCTTCGACTTCCCCTATCTCGTCCTGATATCCTTTACTAAATGACTCTCCAACCACTTTTCTACTAATACTAATAGCCGCGTGTTGGTAGTCTAGTATATACAGCTTAATATCTACCTATTTACTAGTCTCGCGCTTAAGCACGCGCGTTAGTCAATCCGTCTTCTATAGCCTATATTAATCCGCCTATATATAGTTGCTAAAGCTGCTGCCGAGTACCTTAATATTTAGATACTCCTGAAACGGCTGTACGTAAGCTAAATATACCGCTATTACCTGCCCTAGCCGCGGCGGTAGAAAGCGTAGTACTACCTTCAGCTTATCCTACTAGAATTGCGATTTGTAATAGCGGACTACTATTATAATCTGCCCGTCTACTACGAAGATATTATAGTTCTGTAGTACTCTATTATAATACTATATTATTATAATCTCTGACCCTCACCTAGGCTGCCCTAAAATTATATATACGCTAACTATTAGTAGTTTTAAGAAGCGATCTACCTGCCGCAAGTACTACTTTACCTACTACTTACTCTATAAGCCGTTTCTTGACTGGAGCCGCTGACCAGCTTCTATCTGCCTAGCCCGAGTAAACATCTATTTAAGCCTATTATTAAGTCGATTATTATAATAATAGATAAAAGATATACTCTACCGTGTAAATATAATATTATTAATAAGCTGCTCTAGCCGGATAGTAAACCGGTCCTCGGCTCTAGCCGTCTAATACAGCTCCTGCTAGAGTATCTCCTCTACCTTAGCTACTATATCCTGCGCTATCTTGCGGAACTAGCTAATATAAATCGGCCGGCTGTTAAGATAGAACGTCTTCTTGTCCTTTAACTAGTAAGCGTTACCTGAATTACCAGCCGTCAGTGTAATAAACTTTCTATATACTAGTAAGCTGATTATCTTACTTATTAGACTGAACGATCTATTAGCTAGAAACTTCCGCTGTATAAACAGAAAATACTTCCGGTCCTCGTCCGTCTGCTCGTCGCACTCCGCTGCTAGAAGTAGCTTCTCTATACCTAGTACGCGCACGTAGTATACTACGCTAGCTAGTATATACGAGTAGTTCTTCGCTGTACGTAAGCGGTCTATTTTAGCGTTAATCCCTAGTACGGTGAGAAAATAGATAAGCCTGCTGCTAAACAGCCGATCGCCTATTAATTGAAAAATAAATGATATAAGCACATCCAGCAGTACCCTAAACTAAGCGTCCTTGCTATTCCTATCTAATATAACCTATAGTACCGTCGCTAGTTCCTTCTACTTATCTTACTAATAGAATAGCTCGCGCGCGTCTTCCATCTAATCTACTTCTTTCTTCCTATAGTACCTATAATAGGAGCCGCTATCGCTATTATTGTCGCTATTAGTGCTACTTCTAGCCCTGCTAGACCTAGAACTTACGCTATCATCTAACGCTATACTATTATTATTACTGTTATCGCCGTTGCTACTGCAGTTAAACTGTGCAGCCTAAACTTCTTTATTAGTAATAATACAGAGAAAGTAGCAGACAAACTTAATAATATAGCTGGCGTATACCGCCTAACTCTTAGGGTTTTGCAGTTAAGCGAGCGGACGCCTATCTATCTCGTATTACTAAGCGTTTCTAAGCTACTGTCTCGTCTCTCGTATAAGCGATGATAACCCTCTAATACTCTACTCAACTAATAGCTTAACCAACTTCGCCGCCCGCTGAAGTTTTACTTTACCTTAGTTAGGTAGCTAGATCTGATGTGCGAGATGTACTCGATTCCGCTTTACTAGATACTCCAGCTACCCTATCCGCTTGAACCACCCGGTCTTGTCGGTCTTTGCTGCCTCCGCATCTATAACCTATACCTTCTCTTCTTCTCTCTACTTTGTAAGCTTAAACCTGGCTAACTAATTATATACGACGTCGGCCTCTATACGGGGAACAGCTAGCTCGTAGTTACGGCTGCCTATATTAACGATGAAATATTACTACAGCCCGCCAGCCCGAAAGAACATTTATATCTTAACCTTCTGATAGAGCCTACTTTTATCGCCTATCTACGTCTACTTATACTTCTTCTTTAGATATATATGTAGCGCGTTGATGTTAGTAGTAATATAGTATCTAGATTGCTTACACTAGAACCTATTTAGCGGCTTTCCTAATTCTAGTATCGGTTGCCTGAATGGTACGGGCAGCTGGATATTCTTTACTAGTCTAATTAGCTACTAATAAGTATACTCGACGATTACCCTCCTCTACTCTATTATTATACTATAATAGTACTGTAGATATATATTAATATTTAATATAGTAGTTGTATATTCCTTATATATTAAAACACAGTACTCGGGTAGATAGTAGAAATAGTTTTTAATATCCTCTAGTAATAGTACTGTTCTATTTACTTATATATGGGTCTTTCTATTATAGATATAGTATTGTGCCCTCGGTTCGAGCGTCTGTACGTCCTAGTAGAACTGCATCCTTCCAGCTTTATTATAGCTCTACGCTAGTACGGGTGCGATAATATAGCGTTATAAGTAGAATAAATAGGCTCTACTAAATAGTTTTTATATATAAAGTATTACGGTTAGAGTACTAGTTGTAAATAAATTGGGGGGGTAACGGTTAAACGAATCAGCCCCTTTTAACAACCTATTTCGGGTATAGCGCTATAGTACTATATCTAATCTATTACGAATCGGGCCTAATTCGTTGCCTTATATTAGATAGGTAAGATAATAGATCCGAATATGGTATAAATCTACTTAGAGGTATATAGGAGTGTGTAGGGGATTAGGGACCTAGGAATTCTATTAATACCTATAGGCCTTATATAAAAGAATATAGAAGAACTACTAAGCTACTTATAAGGGAGTGTATAACTATATACGGAAGGGAAAAGGGGTAGAACTAGGGGTAGGATAAGATAAGTAAAAAGCTTTAGGATAAGGTTGTATATAAAGCTTTTTATAGAACGATTTCTTTGCATTATTATACTACCCCCCTTCTTATAGGCTGATAGTCCCTATCTGCGCTGGTTTAAGAGGGAATTAGGGCTATTACAGATAGATTCTAGTATAAAGAAATTTCTTTAAAAAGATATTTACTAGTAAAAGCTAATATACGCGGTTATTTATAGAGATATATTTATTAATATAATATTAAGTAAGGTTTTTACAGTAAGTATAATTAACCTATATATCAGCTAGTAACTACTATTATAACAGTTTATTAATATTGCAATTTCGTCGCGTATAGTAATAAGTATTTACTAGCTTTAGTATATTACTAGGTTACTGTTAACTGAGCTTCTTTAACTAAATAATAACTTCTACTCTATATATATTGTTGCGCGTCCCTAGAACTGTTAATTATTAAAGTATTACTAACGCTTTATAGAAAAATTAATTAATATACTATTCTACCTACCTTCTAGAGCCTTTTTAGAGGTCTTCTAAATTATCTACCTTTAGATTATACGCGCGCTCACCCGTAGGTAATATATAATATTTTCCTTTTAGTCTCTAAGATTAAAAAAATACGAGTATTACATCTTATAAAATAAAAAGTATAACCCTATATAAATCGTATCTAATACTAGTAGAATACTTACTACTAACGTACTTATAGATCCCCTCCTACTATAAGGAGGAGTTTCTAGTCCTCTAGGGCTATCTTAAACTATAAGCAGTAGCCTGATACGTAGAGGATAAGGAGAATAAAAAGGTAGCCTTTAAAGCTATTTCAGAGTCTACTTATAGCCTAGTACTTATAGCCTAGGTTGTAAAGAGTCAGGAAGATAGCCTTTCTACGGCCAGTATCTAGGTAGCTTTATTCTACTAGGGTACTAAGTTGCTCTATTAGGTTTCAGCCCTAAAAGCTCTAGTATCTAGCTTTTAAGCTAATATCGCAGCGCTCTTAGGTAGTTAAAAATAAGGTAGGGGAGGTTTAGGGGGAGTCCGGAGGGAAAGAAGAAAAAGGAGGGTAGAGGAGGAGAAGACTAGGGAGGTATCTAATAGCCTACTATTAGACCCTCTAGATTTTATAGAAGAGTAATTTTAAGCCTATACTTTAGTTTTTAAATCTACTACTTAACTCTTATATATTATCGTCTACTAGGTAATCTATATTCTCTATACTATTCTTATATACCTTAATCTATTTAGTTAGGGCTTTTAGGGGTTCTAGCTAATTTGGATACTTATTATAAAAAGCTCTTAGCTTATAAGGTAAACCTATAAAATTTAAGGTTTTATACTAGACTAGGTTAAGATTATATTCTACCTATTTTATACAGTATTTGAGGGTTTTATAATATAGCTTACTAGCCAGTATTTCCTTAACCTCCTACTCTTCTACCCCTTTAATAGCGATAGCGGGTGGTTTCGGAGCTTTTTACCCTAGTAGAAGGTCCTAGGGGTTTTTATACAGCAGGTTTAGTGCGAAGATATTATATATTCTTAACCCTAGAGGTAGTTATAGATAGTATAAGTTTCTAACCTGTTCTAATACTTTAAAAGGGCCCTTCAATTAATTGGATAGCTTTCGGCTCGGTTTCTAAACTATAAGGTTCTTAATATTTAGGTAGACTATATTACTAATCTACTAATTAATTAGTTGCTAGTAATAGTTAATAATAGATTATATACAATTCTAAACCTTTTTAATATTAGCCTTTACAGTTTCCTAGGCTATATATATATAAGTTACTAGAGCTAAAGCGTTTTTATAATTTAATTTATCTATTATAGTAATAGAATTAACGGAATATTTCTAATCCTAACTCTAATAGGGTTTAAATCTATATAGGATCTAATACGGGGATATTCTGATAGTTATATAGGGTAGAGTTACTTATACTCGGTCGATTATAGGTAATAGAGAACTCTAGTTATTCTAGTAGAAGGATACGAAAGGGCGTAGTCTCTAATTAATATACTTGTTTATAATTTCTATCTATCCGTTAGTCTCTTTATAATAAGTAGTAGATAGTTTAATCTTTACGCCTAAAATACAGTAGAATTCGGACTAGAAACTAGATATAAACTAAGGTCTTTAGTCTAAAATAATAGTTTCGGGCGTATAGCTAAAGTAGTATACCTATTAAATAAACAATTCGGCTATTCCCCTTACATTAATTATATAATAGTAGAGGATAGATATCGCTTATTTAGACAGGCGATTGATTACTACTATAATCTAATTATATCCGGACTTATCTATAGGAAAATTTTTAAAGTTAATATACAGGTACTATATTAGTTAATTTAGTATAGGAAGTAGATAGATAAAACCTAGGGTTCGGGTTTATATTAGATAAGCTTTATAGTATAGGATATAATTCCGTATATATCGTTTATAAGTAGCCTCTATACCCTTCTAGTAGTACTTCCGGGATAGTAACTAATAGATTTTAGTAGCACTTAGGTATGCGGAGGATACTTAGTTATAAGCCTCTTATATAAGTCGCGTATAAAGGCCTAAATCTAATAGAATATATAAACAATTATTGTAGAGGAGTAGTCTATTCTCTATCTAATACTTATAGGGTAGAAGTATGTATTCCTACGCGAAGGAGGCTTGGTTTTCCTATAGTAATGTGTTGATTAACTCTAGAGAGTCTAGTAATATAACCTACTCCTAGCCTTTAATAATATTTAGTATAGCTGCTTAAGTTATTATTTAAATAATATAGGACTAGACTAATTCGGCATTAATTTGGGGGTAAAGTTAATACGGTCTAAGTAGAACTCTCGACCAGTTGTCGGTTTAAGCTACTTTTAAGTTTTCCATATCTTATTCGCGATAACTAAAGATATCTACTCTAGTATTATTTTTACCTAGAGTATATTCGATTTAGAACTGATACTAAGCTAATTCTTTAGTCTAATAAACTTAATAAGTATTAAGTACCTTTATAGTTATAAAATATTTAAGTAAGCGATAATCGGTATATACTAGAGTTCTAGTAGCTACTAAAGTAAGTTCTACCCTCTATTACTTAAACGTAGTAATAATTGCGAACAGTTTCTTATTGTAAATCTCCTAGTTTAGTTTTAAACCGGATAGAACCTTACTATAGAATACTATAGGGTACTATTTTCCGTCGGGATGTTTCTATAATAATACTTCTATAACTACTCTATTAGAGGTATTAGTTTCTATTTTTATTTCTAATGTAGGGTTAAAGTAGTAGAGAGTAGGTATACTTAACAGGGCTAACTTTAATTTCTTAAAGGTAATATTACATTCTAAAGTCTATATAAAAGGGGTTGTAGGGCTCTATAGTATAATAATTAGCTTTATAACACGCGAGAATTCCGGTATAAACTGTTGATAGAATCCAGTAAAACCTAAGAAGGATTTTACACCTGTTATAGTAGTAGATAGCTACTAGTTGCGCAGTACTTCTACCTTCTTTAAGTTAACCTTAAGGCCTTTATTTAAGAGAATATAGCTAAGGTATTTAGTTCGGGTAATATAGAATTCACTCTTCTTAATATTAACTTATAACCCTATTTAACGTAATTTCTTAAGAACTTTCTTAACGTAGATAGTATATATTACCTCGTCTTCTAAGTAGATAAGAATGTTGTCTAGGTAAGCGATATAGAAGTTATCCAGGTAGTCGATTAGTACGTTATTTATATAGTGCTAGTAAGTTGCTAGACTATTATACAATTTAAAAGGTAGAACTTTATACTTATAAGTTCCGTATTAAGTTTAAAAGGTAGTATATTTCTTAGAACTAGAGTCTATCCTAATCTTGTTAAAGGCTGCACAAATATCGAACTTAGTAAAGATTACTACCTTAGTAGATCTAGATAGGAGTTTATCTATATATAGTATCGGATATATATTCTTATAGGTAAGAGTATTAAGTTTATAATAATCTATATAGATATATAGGTTACTATTAGGTTTATAAATATAAAGAATTAGAGATGTAAAGAGGTTCTAACTCTACTTAATATACTTATACTATAGATTATCTATAATATACTTTTTAGTTGCTTCTAGCTCCTTAATATTCTACTTATATAACGGGCTGTAACTATTAGGGAGGGGTTCTGTAAGGATAATCTTATAATTATAAAGGTAGTATTCCGATAATTAATAAGCCGCAGTTTTACTAAATATATTCTAATACTTATAGTATTTAGATAGTAATCGGAGATTTACTAGTACTTTGTTTTCAGCCTTATCTTCCAGCTCTAGGGCTTGCTTGTCTTTAATCAGCCGCTTAATTTCGTATAGAGACGTAGAGAAAAACTCGTTCTCTTTCCTCTTCATATTAAAGTGGAAAGTATTAGCTAAGATAAGAGTAATAATAGGAGAATAGACTTTCTTTAGATCGGGTTTAGACTTTATTTTATATAGGTATACAGGAGCTCTAAGCTTATTTAAACTATAAGTTATAGAAGACTAATATAGTTTTAATAGTCTTAGTAAACCTTTAATATAATAGATAGTCGGACTATAGGACTACTAATACTAGTCCTTTTCCTATAGAGCGTCGCGTCGCTAGATATCTAGCTCTACTTCCTTATCGCGTACTGGCTAAGTTAATTGTATAAGAAGAGGAGGTGAAGGATTATAAGTAGTAGGATATTTAGAGGGTTATATAATCCGATTCTTATCCGTATCTAGCAGGAGTTGAAAATAATATAACCATTTAATACTAATAATACAATCCTAAGTACCTAGATCTATAATAATAAATGGGTAGTTTTAAATAGTTCTCCTATTAATTCGCAGGTGTAAGTAGATATACTAATTAACTAGAGTTTAGATTTGGTCCTAAAAACCTTTAATAGTAATTTTAAAAGGTAAGTACTGTATCGATATATATAGAGTTTAGGAGAGTAATCTAGCTACTGTAGAATTAAGAAACAGGAAGCTTTAGATACTAGTATTAATAAGGGCGTTTAGTTATATACTAACACCTTTTAAATATAGAACGGTAGGGATTTAGAAGTACTTTCCTCTAAATAAATACGATAAATTGATATTTGATAAGTTATACTTACTTAAGTCTAGGACGGAGAGTTTTTCTAGACATCTTTATTTCCCACCCGAGAACTATCTGGGTGGTACTTATTTACGTCTAGGAACTCTTCTTCCTTAATCTTCTCTTATTTAACCTTTATCTCTTATACTTTAAAGACTATATATTTGTTCGCGAAGTATTCTAGTTTACTATAGTTATAGTAATTACCTAGAGTTATATACCTTTCAGGTGTAGGAGTCTTATTAGGTTATTAGGGAGCGATTATAGTAGAACGAGGTGTTAATACTAGGATAGATCGGAGTAGTATTAGATCGTAGATTACTTTAGATAAACTCTTAGAAACCTTCTAGTACCGATCCGAATTTGTTTTAGCTATAACTTATAAGCTGGCAGTTCGTTCTAGAAGGTTAGGAATACTCCTTCTTTCTATATTGTAGGCTGTTAAATAGGCGACTATAGTATTAAAGGAGCCTTTCTATATAAGCTTAAAGCTAAGGTTTAGTATCTTTAGGCTAGGGAGAATCTTATCTTATAGGTAGAAGAACTACTCAGATTAGGGTATAGATCTCCTAATAGCTATACTAATAAAGCGAGCTTTAAAAGTTGGGAATACTTCTCCCTTATTTATTCTTAGAACCTAAAACGCCTATCGTACCTCTATCTCTTTATTACCTATAATAAAATACGATCGTAGAAGTGAAATTATTTCTTTAGCATTCTTAAACTAATACTAGTCTGATTCAGCTAGGTATTTTAGCTCTAGATACCCTTTCGCAGTACTAGAAGTATATTCCTATATTAATACTATACGTATATACTCTATCTAATAGTAATCTATATTAATTTTAAGTTGGTCTAGGATTAAGGCTCGCTATTATTTAAATATAGGTTTATTACTATCTATAAGACTTTTAATCTTAGGCGTGCGTTTAGTAAAGTAGGCTTAAGGGGGTTTAAAGGTGGCTAAGAGGTTTCTTACTAGAGGAGTTGTAAAAGTTTCTCAGCATATTATTAGTTCTGATTTGGTGGTTTATAGAGGTTAATTAGGACTAATAGTTCTCTATCGTATTAAGCATGCGATCTCCTTCTATAAAATTGTAATTTATTCTTTAAAGGTTAGTTTACTCTAATTTTCCTCCGAATTAGATAAGTTCTTTATTATAGGCCCTATAGAGAGGGGTCCGCCTGTCGCAGGGCCCCCTATAGGAGGTAATAGTTGTTCTATACGCGTAGATAGAAGTTTACTCTTACTACGACTTGCGCGTATATCGGTTCTAGTATAGAAATTAGAAGGTAAATTATAGTTAGATATCGGCGGTTGCCTCTGATTCTAATAGGTTATTAGTAGTCTCTAAGTTTTTACCTAGGCGTACTCTATGCGGCTTTTCTAAAGGCAATCCTAATCGCAGGGGATAGGAAGTTCTAAACCTAAAGGCTTTAGTTAATAGAAAGTCTCTAAAATCCTGTCTAGGTAACTAAATAATTTAATATAACGGTATATAAATATTACGATCTAAACTAAATCAGGCGTATTTTAGACTTAGACATATTTAAATAAACAATTAATGCGATATTATTAAAGAGGCTGTTACTAGTAGTATTAAGTTCTTCTATATAATATAACGGTATAAGTAAGATAATAGGTCCGAATGCGGTATAAATCTACTTAGAAGTATATAGGAGTGCGTAGGGGATTAGGGACCTAGGAATTCTATTAACACTTATAGGCCTTATACGAAAGGATATAGAAGAACTACTAAGCTACTTATAAGGGAGTATACAACTATATACGGAAGGGAAAAGGGGTAGAACTAGGGGTAGGATAAGATAAGTGAAAAGCTTTGGGATAAGGTTGTATATAAAGCTTTTCGTAGAATAATTTCTTTGCATCGTTATATAAACTTCCCCATCGCCTATACATCCAGCTCCTCCCCCTTTTATTCTATCCTTTACTCTACCTTACCTTCCTTTATAAGAATTACCGAATCTACCTACTTATTTATCTATCTATTATATCTACTCTCTTAAGCGAAGTTAATTATACTCTATAGTATCCCTACGTACAGTATAAATACGATTCCTAGGAAATCTACTTCTATACCTAATACTAACGTAGCTATTATAAGCCTACCTTCTTTAAGCTATTCCTTTAACTACTTAACTTGCTCTGTATCTCTAGTATAATAGTACTTACTATTTAGTACTTTAGCTATTACTTTATATTATGCTTTACTGCGGTAGTATACTACCCTTTTCTTCCTTCGTTCTCTAAGCCGCTGCACCTACTGCTAATATATTACTAATACTATCTCTTATACCTACTTCTACTTATACTATAATACTAAATATTGTATATTTAGCTATATTATACTCGCTCGGATATATATCGTATACTAAACTAGTATACTCTCTCTTAGCTTAACTTCTTATACCGGCGGTAGTATTGCTATAAGTAGTATTACCGGGTATAGTAGTAGCTGTAGATTCTTTAGCTTCGCCAGCTTCAGCCGCTAGTTACTTAATATAAAGATAAGATAATACTCGTCTATTATAATCTACTGTAATAGCTTCTTATTATTAAATATCCCCGCGTAGCTAATAAAATTCCTATTACTTATTATATCGCCTGCTACATCTACACTAACTACTACTACTACTACTAGATTACTCTTACTATACTTCTACTCTATATAGTTAATCCTACTCTCTCGAATCTACTTAACCAAGTTCTTAATAAGCGCCCGGTACGGTACTACTACTACTATTACCCCGTATCGATCTAAGTAAGCTAGTATAGTAAATAGTAAGCTTTTCTTTCTACCGGTTAGAAGTACTATAATAAGTAGTATCTGCCCGCCTAGTACCGTATGTATTACTTGTTCTTACTTAGCTAAGTAGAAGCTAACCTTTTCTTACCCAAGCACCTACTACATCGCCTTTTAAAGCTCTTTTTCTCTTCTACTTTAAGCCTACATCTTCTTTTCTTATACTATAAACCCTTTGCTATTATTATTATACTACTACTACTTTCTTACCCTAGTCCAGCTTTAACTACCTATCTACCTTACCTCTAGTATCTTTTTACCCCTGTTAAGCCCTAAAAAGTAATACTATAGTATACTAAGCGGCCGGAACGCCTTAATTAAGTATATACTAAGATACTTAATAATATTAATTAGTATACTATAGTTTCTAATTCCTATCTATATTATCTACACGCTTTATAGCTCTAGTATATTTTCTTCCTCTTTATCTACTTTAGCTTTTTCGACTTCTTCTATCTCGTTCTAATATCCTTTGCTAAACAACTCTCTAACTACTTCTCTACTAATACTAATAGTTGTATATTAGTAGTCTAGTATATATAGCTTAATATTTATCTATTTACTAGTCTTACGCTTAAGTACGCGCGTTAGTTAGTCTATTTTCTATAACCTATATTAATCCGCTTATATATAGTTACTAAAGCTGTTACTAAGTACCTCAATATTTAGATACTCTTAAAACGGCTATATATAAGCTAAGTATACTGCTATTACCTACTCTAGCTATAGTAGTAAAAAGCGCGGTACTACCTTTAACTTATTCTATTAGGATTGCGATTTATAATAGTAGACTACTATTATAATCTACCTATCTACTATAAAGATATTATAGTCCTATAATACTCTATTATAATACTATATTATTATAATCTTTAACTCTTATCTAGACTACCCTAAAGTTATATATATACTAATTATTAGTAGTTCTAAGAAGCGATCTACCTGCTGTAAGTACTACTTTACCTACTACTTACTTTATAAGCCGTCTCTTAACTAGAGCTGCTAACCAGCTTCTATCTATCTAGCCTAAGTAAGTATCTACTTAAACCTATTATTAAGCTGATTATTATAATAATAGATAAAAGATATACTGTACTATATAAATATAATATTATTAATAAGCTGCTCCAGCTGGATAGTAAACCAGTCTTCAGCTCTAGCCGTTTAATATAGTTCCTACTAGAGTATTTCCTCTATCTTAGCTACTATATCCTATACTATCTTATAGAACTAGCTAATATAAATCAGCCGGCTGTTAAGATAGAACGTCTTCTTATCCTTTAACTAGTAAGTATTATCTAAATTACTAGCCGTTAGTATAATAAACTTCTTATATACTAGTTAGCTAATTATCTTACTTATTAGACTAAACGATCTATTAACTAGAAACTTCTACTATATAAGTAGAAAATGCTCCTAGTCCTCGTCCGTCTACTCGTTATACTCTACTGCTAGAAGTAGCTTCTCTATACCTAGCACGCGCACGTAGTATACTATACTAGCTAATATATATAAATAGTTCTTCGCTATACGTAAGTAGTCTATTTTAGTATTAATCTCTAGTACGGCGAGAAAATAGATAAACCTACTACTAAATAGCCGATTACCTGTTAATTAAAAAATAAATAATATAAGTATATCTAGTAGTACTCTAAACTAAGCGTTTTTACTATCTTTATCTAATATAACTTATAGTACTATTACTAGTTCCTTCTATTTACTTTACTAACAGAATAGCTCGCGCGCGTCTTCTATCTAATCTACTTCTTTCTTCCTATAATACCTATAATAGAGGCTGCTATTACTATTATTATTACTATTAATACTACTTTTAGCTCTACTAGACCTAAAACTCGCGCTATTATCTAATACTATACTATTATTATTACTGTTATTACTGTTGCTACTATAGCTAAACTATATAGCCTAAGCTTCTTTATCAGCGATAATATAGAGAAAGTAGTAGACGAACTTAATAATATAGCTAACGTATACCGTCTAATTCTTAGAGTTCTATAGTTGAGCGAGCGGACGCCTATCTACCTTATATTACTAAGCGTTTCTAAATTACTATCTTATCTCTTATATAAGTAATAATAACCCTCTAATATTCTACTTAACTAATAGCTCGACCAGCTTCGCCGCCTACTAAAGTTTCGTCTTATCTTAGTTAAGTAGCTAGATCTAATATATAAGATACACTTAATTCCGCTTTACTAGATATTCTAGCTACTCTATCTACTTAAACTACCTAGTCTTATCGGTCTTCGCTGCCTCCGTATTTATAACTTATACCTTCTCTTCTTCCCTCTACTTCGTAAGCTTAAACCTAGCTAACTAATTACGTATAATATCGGCCTCTATATAGAAAATAGCTAGCTTATAGTTATAGCTGCTTATATTAACAATAAAATATTACTACAGCCCGCCAGCCCGAAAGAACATCTATACCTTAACCTTCTAATAGAGCCTACTTTTATCGCCTATCTATATCTACTTATACTTCTTCTTTAGATGTATACGTAGCGCGTTAATATTAGTAGTAATATAGTATTTAGATTACTTATACTAGAATCTATTTAGCAGCTTTTCTAATTCTAGTATTAGTTGCCCGAACGGTACGGGCAGCTAGATATTCTTTACCGGTCTAATCAGCTACTAATAAGTATATTTAACAATTACCCTCTTCTACTCTATTATTATACTATAATAGTACTATAGATATATATTAATATTTAATATAGTAGTTATATATTTCTTATATATTAGAACGTAATACTTAGGTAGATAGTAGAGATAGTTTTTAATATCCTCTAGTAATAGTACTATTCTACTTACTTATATACGGGTCTTCCTACTATAGATATAGTATTACGCCCTTAGTTCGAGCGTCTATATATTCTAGTAGAACTATATCCTTCTAGCCTTATTATAGTTCTATACTAGTACGGGTGCGATAATACAGCGTTATAAGTAGAATAAATAGACTCTACTAAATAGTTTTTATATATAAAGTATTAAGGTTAGAGTACTAGTTATAAATAAATTAGGGGGATAATAGTTAGACAAATTACCCCCTTTTAACAACCTATTTTAGGTATAGTGCTATAGTACTATACCTAATCTATTACAAATCGGGCCTAATTCGTCGCCTTATATTAGATAGGGTTAGAGTGCTAGTTATAAATAAATCGGGGGGGTAATAGTTAGATAAATTGCCCCCTTTTAATAACCTATTTTAGGTATAGTACTATAGTACTATACCTAATCTATTATAAATCGGGCCTAATTTATTGCCTTATATTAGATAGGGTTAGAGTACTAGTTATAAATAAATCGGGGGGGTAATAGTTAGATAAATCGCCCTCTTTTAACAACCTATTTTAGGTATAGCGTTATAGTACTATACCTAATCTATTACGAATTAGGCCTAATTTATCGCCTTATATTAGATAGGTATAGCGCTATAGTATTATACCTAATCTATTATAAATCGGGCCTAATTCGTCGCCTTATATTAGATAGGGTTAGAGTACTAGTTATAAATAAATTAGGGGGGTAATAGTTAGATAAATTACCCCCTTTTAACAACCTATTTTAGGTATAGTACTATAGTACTATACCTAATCTATTACGAATTGGGCCTAATTTATTATCTTATATTAGATAGGCCCTTCGCTATTATTATTACGCCGCCGCTACTTTCTTACCTTAGTCTAGCCTTAACTACCTGTTTACCTTACCTCCAGTATCTCTTTACCCCTGTTAAGCCCTAAAAAATAATACTATAGTATACTAAATAGTTAGAATATTTTAATTAAGTATACGCTAAGATACTTAATAATATTAATTAGTATACTATAGTTCCTAATCCCTATCTATGTTATCTATACGCTCTATAGCTCTAGTATACTCTTTCCCTCTTTATCTACTTTAGCTTTTTCAACTTCTTCTATCTTATTCTAATATCCTTTGCTAAATAACTCTCTAACTACTTCTCTACTAATACTAACAGCCGTATATTAGTAGTCTAGTATATATAGCTTAATATCTATCTATTTACTAGTCTCGCGCTTAAGTACACGCGTTAGTTAGTCTATCTTCTATAGTCTATATTAATCTACCTATATATAGTTACTAAAGCTGCTGCCGAGTACCTTAATATTTAGATACTCTTAAAATAGCTACACGTAAGTTAAGTATACTACTATTATCTACCCTAGCTGCAGTAGTAGAAAGTACAGTACTACCTTTAACTTATCCTACTAGAATTGCAATTTATAATAGTAGACTACTATTATAATCTGCCTGTCTACTATAAAGATATTATAATCCTATAGTACCCTATTATAATATTATATTATTATAATCTCTAACTCTTATCTAGACTGCTTTAAAGTTATATATATACTAACTATTAATAGTTCTAAAAAGTAATCTACCTGTTATAAATACTACTTTACCTACTACTTATTTTATAAGCTGTCTCTTAACTAGAGCTGCTAACTAGCTTCTATCTACCTAACCTGAGTAAGTATCTACTTAAGCTTATTATTAAGCTAATTATTATAATAATAGATAAAAGATATACCCTACTATATAAATGTAATATTATTAATAAGCTACTCTAGCTAGATAGTAAACTAGTCCTCAGCTCTAGCCGTCTAATACAGCTTCTACTAGAATATCTCCTCTACCTTAGCTACTATATCCTGTACTATCTTATAGAACTAGTTAATATAGATTAGCTGGCTGTTAAGATAGAACATCTTCTTATTCTTTAACTAGTAAGTATTACCTAAATTACTAGCCGTTAGCGTAATAAACTTTCTATATACTAGTAAGCTAATTATCTCGCTTATTAGACTAAACAATCTGTTAGCTAGAAACTTCCGCCGTATAAGTAGAAAATACTTCTAGTCCTCGTCTGTCTACTCGTTATACTCTACTGCTAGAAGTAGCTTTTCTACACCTAACACGCGTATATAGTATACTATACTAGCTAGTATATATAAGTAGTTCTTTACTATACGTAAGTAGTCTATTTTAATATTAATCCCTAGTACGGCGAGAAAATAGATAAGCCTACTATTAAATAGCTAATCGCCTATTAATTAAAAAATAAATAATATAAGTATATTTAGTAGTATCTTAAGCTAAATATTCTTACTATCCCTATCTAATATAACCTATAGTACTATTACTAGTTTCTTCTACTTATCTTACTAACAGAATAGCTCATGCGCGTCTTCTATCTAATCTACTTCTTTCTTCTTATAGTATTTATAATAGAAGCTGCTATTACTATTATTATTACTATTAGTACTACTTCTAGTTCTACTAGACCTAGAACTCGCGCTATTATCTAATACTATACTATTATTATTACTATTATCGCTGTTATTACTATAGTTAAACTATATAGCCTAAGCTTCTTTATTAGTAATAATATAGAGAAAGTAGTAGACGAACTTAATAATATAACTAGCGTATACTGCTTAACTCTTAGGGTTCTATAGTTAAGCGAGTAGATATCTATCTATCTTATATTATTAAGCGCTTCTAAACTACCGTCTTATCTCTTATATAAGTAATAATAACCTTCTAATATTTTACTTAACTAATAGCTTAACCAGCTTTACCGCCTACTAAAGTTTCGCCTTACCTTAGTTAGGCAGCTAGATCTAATATATAAGATGCACTTAATTCCGCTTTACTAAATACTCTAGCTACCCTATTTATTTAAACTACCTAGTTTTATTAGTCTTTACTACCTCCGCATTTATAATCTATACCTTCTCTTCTTCTCTCTACTTTATAAGTTTAAACCTAGCTAACTAATTATATATAATATCAGCCTCTATATAGAAAATAGCTAGCTTATAGTTATAGCTACTTATATTAACGATAAAATATTACTATAGCCCGCCAGCCCGAAAGAACATCTATACCTTAACCTTCTAATAGAGCCTACTTTTATTACCTATTTATACCTACTTATACTTCTTCTTTAAATATATATAGCGCGTTAATATTAGTAGTAATATAGTATTTAGATTACTTATACTAGAACCTATTTAGCAGCTTTTCTAATTCTAGTATTAGTTGCCCGAACGGTGCGGGTAGCTAAACGTCTTTTACTAGTCTAATTAGCTACTAATAAGTATACTTAACAATTACCCTCCTCTATTCTATTATTATACTATAATAGTACTGTAGATATATATTAATATTTAATATAGCAGTTGTGTATTTCTTATATATTAGAATATAATGCTCGGGTAGATAGTAGAGATAGTTCTTAATATCTTCTAGTAATAACGCTATTCTACTTATTTATATACGGGTCTTCCTACTATAGATATAATATTACGCCCTTAGTTCGAATATCTGTATATCTTAGTAGAACTACATCCTTCTAGCCTTATTATAGCTTTATACTAGTATAGATACGATAATATAGTATTATAAGTAGAATAAATAGACTCTACTAAATAGTTTTTATATATAAAGTATTAGGGTTAGAGTACTAGTTGTAAATAAATCGGGGGGGTAATAGTTAGATAAATCGCCCTCTTTTAACAACCTATTTTAGATATAGTACTATAGTACTATACCTAATCTATTACGAATCAGGCCTAATTCGTCGCTTTATATTAGATAGGGTTAGAGTGCTAGTTATAAATAAATCGGGGGGGTAACAGTTAGATAAATTACCCCCTTTTAACAACCTATTTTAGATATAGCGCTATAGTACTATACCTAATCTATTATAAATCGGGCCTAATTCGTCGCTTTATATTAGATAGGCTGGCCTAAAGTTATATATATACTAATTATTAGTAGTTCTAAAAAGCAATCTACTTACTATAAATACTACTTTATCTACTATTTATTCTATAAGCTGTCTCTTAACTAGAGCTGTTAACTAGCTTCTATCTACCTAGCCTAAGTAAGTATCTACTTAAGTCTATTATCGAGCTGATTATTATAATAATAGATAAAAGATACGCTCTACTATATAAATATAATATTGTTAATAAGCTGCTCTAGCTAGATAGTAAACTAGTCTTTAGCTCTAACTATCTAATACAGCTCCTACTAGAGTATCTTTTTTACTTTAACTACTATATCCTGCGCTATTTTATAGAACTAGCTAATATAGATTAGCCGGCTATTAAGATAAAATATCTTCTTATTCTTTAACTAGTAAGTATTACCTAAATTACTAGCTATTAGTATAATAAACTTTCTATATACTAGTAAGCTAATTATCTTACTTATTAGACTAAACGATTTGTTAGCTAGAAACTTCTGCTATATAAGTAGAAAATACTTCTAGTCTTTATCTATCTACTTATTATACTCTACTATTAAAAGTAGTTTCTCTATACCTAGCACGCGTATATAATATATTATACTAGCAAGTATATATAAGTAGTTTTTTACTATATATAAACAGTCTATTTTAGTATTAATTCCTAGTATAGTAAGAAAATAGATAAGCCTACTATTAAATAGCTAATCGCCTGTTAATTAAAAAATAAATAATATAAGTATATCTAGTAGTACTCTAAACTAAACGTTTTTACTATTTCTATTTAATATAACCTATAATACTATTACTAGTTCCTTCTATTTATTTTACTAATAGAATAGCTTACGTGCGTCTTCTATCTAATCTATTTCTTTCTTCTTATAGTATCTATAATAGAGGCTACTATTACTATTATTATTACTATTAGTACTACTTTTAACTCTACTAGACCTAGAACTTATACTATTATCTAATACTATACTATTAATATTACTATTATTACTATTATTACTACAGCTAATTTATATAGCTTAAACTTCTTTATTAGTAATAATATAGAGAAAGTAGTAGATAAACTTAATAATATAGTTAGTATATACTGTCTAACTCTTAGAGTTCTATAGTTAAACGAGTGGACGCTTATCTACTTTATATTACTAAGTACTTTTAAACTATTATCTCGTCTTTTATACGAGCGATAATAACCCTCTAATATTCTACTTAATTAATAGTTTAACTAGCTTTACTACCTATTAAAGTTTTACCTTATTTTAGTTAGGTAGCTAGATCTAATATATAAGATGTATTTAATTCTATTTTATTAGATACTCTAGCTATCCTATCTACTTAAACTATCTAGTCTTATCAGTCTTTACTGCCTCTATATTTATAACCTATACCTTCTCTTCTTTCTTCTACTTTATAAGCTTAAACTTAGCTAACTAATTATATATAATATCAGCCTCTATATAAAGAATAGCTAGTTTATAGTTACAGCTACCTATATTAATAATAAAATATTACTACAGCCTGCTAGCCTAAAAGAATATCTATATTTTAACCTTCTAATAAAGTCTACTTTTATTATCTATTTATACCTACTTATATTTCTTCTTTAGATATATACGTAGTATATTAATATTAGTAGTAATATAGTATCTAGATTACTTATATTAGAACCTATTTAGTAGCTTTTCTAATTTTAGTATTAGTTGCCTAAATAGTACGGGCAGCTAAATATTCTTTACTAGTCTAATTAGCTACTAATAAGTATACTTAACAATTACCCTCCTCTACTCTATTATTATACTATAATAGTGTTGTAGATATATATTAATATTTAATATAGTAGTTATATATTTCTTATATATTAGAATATAGTACTCGGGTAGATAGTAGAGATAGTTCTTAATATCTTCTAGTAATAGCGTTATTCTACTTACTTATATATAGGTCTTTCTACTATAGATATAGTATTATATTCTTAGTTTAAGCATCTATATATCTTAGTAGAACTATATCCTTCTAGCCTTATTATAGTCTTATACTAGTACGGGTGTGATAATATAGTATTATAAGTAGAATAAATAGACTCTACTAAATAGTTTTTATATATAAAGTATTATAGTTAGAGTACTAATTGTAAATAAATTAGGAGGGTAATAGTTAGATAAATTACCCCCTTTTAACAACCTATTTTAGGTATAGCGCTATAGTACTATACCTAATCTATTACGAATCAGGCTTAATTTATTACCTTATATCAGATAGGTATAGTAGTAGCTATAGATTCTTTAACTTTACTAGCTTTAGCCGCTAGTTACTTAACGTAAAAATAAGATAATACTTATCTACTATAATCCGCTGTAATAGCCCCTTACTATTAAGTATCTTTATATAGCTGATAAAATTCCTATTACTTATTATATCGCCCGCTATATCTATACTAACTACTATTATTACTACTAGATTACTCTTACTATACTTCTACTCTATATAGTTAATTCTACTCTCTTAAATCCGCTTAACCAAGTTCTTAATAAGCGCCCGGTATAGTACTACTACTACTATTATCCTATATTAATTTAAGTAAGCTAGTACAGTAAATAGTAAACTCTTCCTTCTACTAGTTAGAAGTACTATAATAAGTAGTATCTACCCGCCTAGTACTATATATATTACTTATTCTTACTCGGCTAAGTAGAAGCTAACCTCTTCTTACCTAAGCACCTGCTATATCGCCTTTTAAAGCTCTTTCTCTCTTCTATTTTAAACCCGTATCTTCTTTTCTTATACTATAAGCCTTTTACTATTATTATTATACTGCTGCTGCTTCCTTACCCTAGTCTAGTCTTAACTACCTATCTACCTTACTTCTAGTATCTTTTTACCCCCGTTAAGCCCTAAAAAGTAATACTATAGTATATTAAGTAGCTAGAATATCTTAATTAAACGTATACTAAGATATTTAATAATATTAATTAGTATACTATAGTTTCTAATTTCTATCTATATCGTCTGCGCGCTCTATAGCTCTAGTATACTTTTTTCCTCTTTATCTACTTTAGCTTCTTTAACTTCCCCTATCTTATTCTAATATCCTTTACTAAACAACTCTTTAACTACTTTTCTACTAATACTAACAGCTGTATATTAGTAGTCTAGTATATATAGCTTAATATCTATCTATTTACTAGTCTCGCGCTTAAGTACGCGCGTTAGTTAGTCTATCTTCTATAGCCTATATTAATCCGCCTATATATAGTTGTTAAAGCTGCTACTAAGTACCTTAATATTTAGATACTCCTAAAACGGCTATACGTAAACTAAGTATACTACTATTATCTACTCTAGCTGTAGTAGTAGAAAGTATAATACTACCTTTAGCTTATTCTATTAGGATTGTAATTTATAATAGTAGACTACTATTATAATCTACCTATCTACTATAAAGATATTATAGTTCTATAGTATTCTATTATAATACTGTATTATTATAATCTCTAATTCTTACTTAAACTGCTCTAAAGTTATATATATATTAACTATTAGTAGTTTTAAGAAGTAATCTACCTACTATAAGTACTACTTTATCTACTACTTACTCTATAAGCCGTCTCTTAACTAGAGCTGCTAACTAGCTTCTATCTACTTAGCCTAAGTAAGTATCTACTTAAGCCTATTATTAAGCTAATTATTATAATAATAGATAAAAGATATATTCTACTATATAAATATAATATTATTAATAAGCTACTCCAGCCAGATAGTAAACTAGTCTTTAGCTCTAGCCGTCTAATATAGCTCCTACTAGAATATCTTTTCTACCTTAGCTACTATATCCTGTGCTATCTTATAGAACTAGCTAATATAAATTAGCTAGCTGTTAAGATAGAACGTCTTTTTATTCTTTAACTAGTAAGTATTATCTAAATTATTAGCTGTTAGTATAATAAATTTTTTATATACTAGTAAGCTAATTATCTTACTTATTAGACTAAATAATCTATTAGCTAGAAACTTCTACTATATAAGTAGAAAATACTCTTAGTTCTTATCTATCTACTTATCGTGCTCTACTACTAAAAATAGCTTCTCTATATCTAATACGCGTATATAATATACTACGCTAGCTAGTATATATAAGTAGTTCTTTACTATATATAAGCGGTCTATTTTAGTATTAATTCCTAGTATAGCGAGAAAATAGATAAGTCTACTACTAAATAGCTAATCGTCTATTAATTAAAAAATAAATAATATAAGTATATCTAGTAGTATTTTAAGTTAAGTATTTCTACTATCTCTATTTAATATAACCTATAGTACTATTACTAGTTTCTTCTACTTATTTTACTAATAGAATAGCTCGCGCGCGTCTTCTATCTAATCTACTTCTTTTTTCTTATAGTATTTATAATAGAGGCTGTTATTACTATTATTATTACTATTAGTACTACTTTTAACTCTACTAGACCTAGAGCTTATACTATTATCTAATACTATACTATTATTATTACTATTATCGCTATTACTATTATAGCTAAACTATATAGCCTAAGTTTTTTTGTCGGCGATAATATAGAGAAAGTAGTAGATAAACTTAATAATATAGCTAGTATATACCGTCTAACTCTTAGAGTTTTATAGTTAAATAAGTAGACGCCTATCTACTTTATATTATTAAGCGCTTCTAAACTACTATCTTATCTCTTATATAAGTAATAATAACCCTCTAATACTCTACTTAATTAATAGTTTAACTAGCTTCGCTATCTACTAAAGTTTTATTTTATTTTAGTTAGGTAGCTAGATCTAATATATAAGATATACTTAATTACGCTTTACTAGATATTCTAGCTACCCTGTTTACTTAAACTACCTAGTTTTATTAGTTTTTACTGCCTCCGCATTTATAACCTATATCTTTTCTTCTTTCTTCTATTTTATAAGCTTAAACCTAGCTAACTAATTATATATAATATCAGCTTTTATATAGAAAATAGCTAGTTTATAGTTATAGCTACCTACGTTAATAATAAAATATTACTATAACCTGCCAGCCTAAAAGAATATTTATACTTTAACTTTCTAATAGAGCCTATTTTTATCGCCTATCTATACCTACTTATACTTCTTCTTTAGATATATATATAGCGCGTTAATATTAGTAGTAATATAGTATTTAGATTACTTATATTAGATCCTATTTAGCAGCTTTTCTAATTCTAGTATCGGTTGCCTGAATAGTATAGGCAGCTAGATATTCTTTACCGGTTTAATTAGCTACTAATAAGTATACTTAATAATTACCCTCCTCTATTCTATTATTATACTATAATAGTACTATAGATATATATTAATATTTAATATAGTAGTTGTATATTCCTTATATATTAGAATATAGTATTTAGGTAGATAGTAGAAATAGTTTTTAATATCGTCTAATAATAGCGCTATTCTACTTATTTATATATAAGTCTTTTTACTATAGATATAGTATTACGCCCTTAATTCAAGCGTCTATATATTCTAGTAGAACTATATCCTTCTAACCTTATTATAGTCCTATACTAGTATAGGTGCGATAATATAGTATTATAAGTAGAATAAATAGATTCTACTAAATAGTTTTTATATATAAAGTATTATAGTTAGAGTACTAGTTGTAAATAAATTAGGGGGGTAATAGTTAGATAAATTACCCCCTTTTAACAACCTATTTCGGGTATAGTACTATAGTACTATACCTAATCTATTATAAATCGGGCCTAATTTATTATTTTATATTAGATAGGGGCTGCTATCGCTATTATTATTACTATTAATACTACTTCTAGCTCTACTAAACCTAGAACTTATACTATTATCTAATACTATACTATTATTATTACTATTATTACTATTACTATTATAGTTAAACTATATAGCCTAAACTTTTTTATTAGTAATAATATAGAGAAAGTAGTAGATAAACTTAATAATATAGCTAGTATATACTACCTAACTCTTAAGGTTTTATAGTTAAGTAAATAGATGTCTATCTACCTTATATTACTAAACGCTTTTAAACTACTATCTTATCTCTTATATAAGTAATAATAACCTTCTAATACTCTACTTAACTAATAGTTTAACTAGCTTCGCTGCCTGTTAAAGTTTTATCTTATCTTAATTAGGTAGTTAGATTTAATATATAAGATATACTCGATTACACTTTACTAAATACTCTAGCTACTCTATCTACTTAAACTACCTAGTCTTATTAGTCTTTACTACCTCTACATCTATAATCTATATTTTCTTTTCTTTCTTCTATTTTATAAGCTTAAACCTAACTAACTAATTATATATAATATTAGCCTCTATATAAAGAATAGCTAGTTTATAGTTATAACTACCTATATTAATAATAAAATATTATTATAGTCTACTAGTCTAAAAAAATATCTATATTTTAACCTTTTAATAGAATCTACTTTTATTACCTATCTATATCTACTTATACTTCTTCTTTAAATATATACGTAGTATATTAATATTAGTAGTAATATAGTATTTAGATTACTTATACTAGAACCTATTTAGTAGCTTTTCTAATTCTAGTATTAGTTGCTTAAATAGTGTAGGTAGCTAGATATCTTTTACTAGTCTAATTAGCTATTAACAAGTATACTTAACAATTACCCTCCTTTACTCTATTATTATACTATAATAGTACTGTAGATATATATTAATATTTAATATAGTAGTTGTATATTCCTTATATATTAGAATATAGTACTTAGGTAGATAGTAGAGATAATTCTTAATATCCTCTAATAATAGTATTATTTTACTTACTTATATATAAGTCTTTCTACTATAAATATAGTATTACGCCTTTAGTTTGAGTATTTATATATTCTAGTAGAATTATATCTTTCTAGCCTTATTATAACCCTATACTAGTACGGGTATAATAATATAGTATTATAAGTAGAATAAATAGACTCTACTAAATAGTTTTTATATATAAAATATTAGGGTTAGAGTACTAGTTATAAATAAATTAGGGGGGTAATAGTTAGATAAATTACCCTCTTTTAATAACCTATTTTGGGTATAGTATTATAGTATTATACCTAATCTATTATAAATTAGGCCTAATTTATTATCTTATATTAGATAGGAATTATAATAGTATACTAAGATTAGATTACTCTAAATCTACTTACCTAATACAGCTTATCTAATATCTTCTATTTCTATTATAATATAGTTTTTTAAGACTTTTCTTTTTAAGGGTATTATATAGTTTCCTAAGAACTTTCTAAGAGAATTATATAGTCTCCTAAGAATTTTAAGAAAATCCTAATATAATCTTCTAATAACTCTTCTTATTAATAACTATATAATCTTCTAAGAATTTTATAGAAATTAGTAGAATTATAAATTCTATAATATATTATCTTATAATTCTTTATTATTAGTATATATATATTATAATAACTCTCTTTTTATCTTTCTTATTATCTCTTTTATATCTTATAATAATTTAACTATAATTATATTTATCTATTTTAATCTATAATTTCTTTTATAGTATTAGTTACTTCTATCTACTAGTTATTTTAACCTAGAAGATATACCCCCTTAAATTTAAAATAATTATTAACCTATTTATAATTCTTATCTAATAATATGTTTATAAGCGAGCAGCTACTATAAGTAAACAGCTACCTCTACTAACTTTTTACGCCTTTATAGTAATCTATCTTAATAACGTAATAAAATAATTATAATATTTAAGTTACGCTAGATTAAAGAGTATTTATAGTATCTTTCTTATAAGTTTTTAAGTTATAGCTAGTTTCTCTATAGTAGCTGTAGTATACTAAAGCCTACTAACTTATATCTAATCGCGTCTTACCTTAATATATTTTCCCTTCTAACTACTACTTAACGTCTTTTTAAGTAATAATATCCTCTACCTCTACCTTTGTTAAAATATCTTTCTACTGGATCCTCTTCTTTTTACGCTTTCTACGCGTTATAGCGGCCTTATTTACTTTTTTAAGCCTTATAATCTAATTATATATAAGCATACTTTTATATACTATTATTTTAGCGCCTTTTTTAAGCTAGTTAAGTATTATAATAATAGAAGTAGGTAATAAGTTCTTATACTTCTAAATCCTATTATAAATTAATATTAATTAAGTATCTAGCTTATACGCGTTACTTAGTATTTTAACTTTCTAGAGGGTAATTTCTAGTATAGGCGGTATTAGCGTACGAAGCTTAATATTAAGCTTTAATATTACTACTTTTAAATTATATAGAATTAAACTAGCGCCTTAAAAGCTTGCTCAGATATTCTCTTTTATAATTAACTATTTATAAGCTGCGTAGAAGGTAGGTAAAAACTCTAGCTTTATAATATAGTTAATATAGTTATATATTAAGCTTTTAATCTAGCGCCCGTACGCGCGCTTTAATAGTAAGAAGTAGCTAATATTAAGCGGCTGTAGAAGATACGATAAATATAACAGTATATAGAGAGTATAGATATTATTCTCTTTATAAAGCTGTTAGAATTTAAGCAAGTTATAACTCTTATAACTATTAAGAATAAGTAGCTAGCGCGTACCTACCCTACGCTCTACTATATATTTAATAAAGTACTTTAACTACTCTACTCTAAGCTTATTAGTAGTCTAACTATTATTACTAACTATAAAAGCCTAGTTATACGGTATATTATCCTCCTTATACTATATAGAGAGGTAGTACTAGCTAGTAAAGATGATAAAGGGTAAAATTATCTACCTAGTAGCGTTAACTATATAGATTATAGTAACCTACTTATAATTATCTAGCTGAATAGCCTTTAGTCTACCTTATTTCTCTAAGCTAGTAATAACTAGCTAAGCTAATATCTTACCTATTATAAAGCCTATCTTATTAAAGTTAAAGGTATCTTTATTATAGATATTATAGGTAGCTTTCGTACGCGCTATAAGGTTAAACTAAGCCCTAATAGTCTCTAGATTCTTATATAGAGCTCTCTATCAATTATATAGCTAATTAAAATACGTAATAAGGCTGTCTATTCGCTTAATAAAGTTGTGTAGTTACAGCTTACTAACCTAGCTAGTATTATACTTAGTAAGCAGCTTATTTACTATATCTTATATAGTATCTAGTATAGGCGGAAATCCTCGCGAATCTAGGTTAAGTATATACCTAGTTATTACCTCCTCTTCTAGCTAAGTAAGCTTCTTTAAGTTAGACTAGTAATTATATCGTATAGTAATTCCAGTACGTTGTTATTATAGAGTTGTTTAGGGGTAGGTATAGATTAAAGTAGTATATTTTACGCTACTTATTTAGTATTAATTTATAGTTAAGATAGTAAGAGAGATATCTACTTTATTATAGGGTAATTAAGAAGTAGTTGGTTAAGCTATTATAGTTAGAAGGTAACACGTCGCGAAAAGTTAGTAGGGGTAACTACTCGCTTATAGTAGCCGCTCGCTTATAAATATGTTATATCTAATATTATTATTCTCTTTTACTATTTCTAATAAATATATATTACCTTATTATATACTATTTATATCTTCTAATTAACTTCTAGTTATATTTATATTTATTAATTTTATATATCTACTTCTAATTATATAAAAAATATAATATTATACTATATATTTTTATATTATATATATCTTTATATTTTTATTATTAGATATAACTAAAGTAGATAAACTTAAATATTATTATTCTTATTTATTATAGATACTTTTATAGAAAACTCTATATTAAACTTAATTAAAATTTAAAATTCTATATAATTAAAAAAATAGAGTTAATATAAAATATATAATATATTTAGTAATTTAGTTAACTAAATAATTAAATATATTTAGTTATTTAACTAACTAAATAAAAAAGAATAATAAGAGAACTAAATTATATTTAATAATTTTATAACTTTAATTTTTATAGCTCTTTATAGTTAATTTAAATATCTTTTATATATTCTACTTATATACTTCTATTATAAACTTATAAGAATAATCTTTTATAGTATATAATTACTCTTTATTATTATCTTATCTTATATCTAGCTAATTAGAAGCTATTATACTTTAACTATCCTTATAAAATTAGAAGAAGTAAAACTAGTTAAACTACTTTAGTTATAAGAAAAGAGATACCTTTAATAAGTAATATAGAAAACTTATATAAGTAGAATATTAGAATTAGCTAGTAAAGCTACCTCTTTAGAGGTAGATATAATAACTATATTTATATAAATATAGAATAAGTTAATATAATAATAGAAATAACTAGTTTTAGTAGATAAATAGATAAGAAGCCTAAAAAAGATTTAAAATAGTTTTTTTAAAAGTTTTAAAGAAATATAAGAAATAGTTAATAGTAAATAAGAAATAGAACTTATAAAAATTATCTAAAAACTTAAATAAGTTAAAAAAATACTACTAATAATATATTATTAGTAATAAATTAAATTAGTACTATTTAATAAATTTAATAGAATTAGATTTAAACTTAAAAGATTTCTAGTAGTAGTAAAAATTTATATTAATACTAACCTAGATATTATCTAATATAAAAATAAAAAAGTACTATTTATAAAAGTTTATTTAATAGGTAAACTATTTAACTAGTTCTAGTCTTTTTTAATAGATTTTAAGAACTATATAAAAGAATACTAAAAAAGTAAACCTAAAATAATATTTATAAATTTAGTATACGTCTAATAGAAATTTAAACTAGTATTTAGAGATATTAATAAAATATAAGTAGTATAAAATAGACTCTATAATCTAATTTAATTAGAATCTATTACCTTATATATATTAAGTTTTTAACAGCTCTTAAATAAAGTTATATAGAACAACTATAGTATAATAGTAAAGTTCTATAGAGGATTAAAAATAGAAATAAGAAGATTAATAATATATATAGAATAACTATAGAATCTAATATTATACTTTTAACTAGTAAAAAGAATTAATAATAAACTATACTAGTTTAAAAATAAGAAAAGATAAATATACTATTAAAGGGTATACTTTTTAATAAAAACTACTAATATAGGCGGACTTATAGACCTAAATACTACTAGAAAAAAGAAGCCTAGACTATAGGTAACTTAAAAAAAGAAGGCTTAAAAGAAAGATATTAAATACTATAATTATTAAAAACTAGAATATATAGTAAAGAAATATTAAAGTAAAAAGAAAGAAAAGAAAAACTAGCCGCAACTATAGAATATAGAACCTTATATTAGTTTTTCTATAATAAAGATAAGTATTAAATATATTAATAACTTAAAGAAATTATAAAATATTAGTTTTAAAAGAAAATATAACTTATAGTAATATAGAAATATATAAAAAGATAGTTAGAAGAAGTTTAGAAAAAATTAGATAAGGATAAAGAAATAGATACTCTATTATAAATAGAAGAAGCTACTATTAGAATACTAATATATTATAGATACCCTTGTAGAAAACTCTATACTAGACCTAATTAAGATTTAGAACTTTATATAATAGAAAGAATAGAATTAATATAAGATATATAATATACTTAATAGTTTAGTTAACTAAATAACTAAATATACTTAGTTGCTTAGTTAATTAAGTAAAAAGAAATAATAAAGGAACTAAATTATATTTAATAACTATATAACTCTAACCTTTATAATTCTTTATAGTTAATTTAAATATCTTTTATATATTCTACTTATATACTTCTATTATAAGTTTATAAAAATAATCTTCTATAGTATATAATTATTCTTAATTATTATCTTACCTTATACCTAGCTAATTAGAGGCTATTATACTTTAACTACCCTTATAAGGTTAGAAGAAGTAAGACTAGTTAGATTACTCTAGTTATAAGGAAAGAGATACCTTTAGTAAGTAATATAGGAAACTTATATAAGCAGAATATTAGGATTAGCTAATAAGACTACCTTTTTAGAGGTAGGTATAACAACTATATTTATAAAAATATAGAACAAGTTAATATAATAATAGAAACAGCTAGTTCTAGTAGATAAATAGATAAGAAGCCTAAAAGAGACTTAGAATAGCTTTTTTAAAAATCTTAAAAGAATATAAGAAATAGTTAATAGTAAATAAGAAATAGAACTTATAAGAATTATTTAGAAACTTAAGTAAGTTAAAAGAGTACTACTAATAATATATTATTAGTAATAAATTAAGTTAGTATTACTTAATAAGTTTAATAGAACTAGGTCTAAACTTAAAGAATTTCTAGTAATAGTAAGAATTTATATTAATACTAACCTAGATATTATCTAATATAAGAATAAGAAAGTATTATTTATAGAAGCTTATCTAATAGGTAAACTATTTAACTAGTTCCAGTCCTTACTAATAGATTTTAAAAACTATATAGAAGAATACTAGAAAAGTAAAACTAAAGTAATATTTATAAGCTTAGTATATTTCTAATAGAAACGTAAACTAGTATTTAGAGATATTAATAAAGTACAAGTAGTAGAAGATAAATTTTATAACCTAGTTTAACTAGAATCTATTACCTTATATATATTAAGTTTTTAACAACTCTTAAATAAAGTTATATAAGATAATTATAGTATAATAGTAAAGTTCTATAGAAAACTAAAAATAGAGATAAGAAGGGTAATAATATATATAGAACAACTATAAGATCTAATATTATACTTTTAACTAGTAAAAAGAATTAACGATAAACTATACTAGTTTAAAAATAAGAAAAGGTAAGTTTACTATTAAAAGGCACGCTTTTTAGTAAAAGCTGTTAATATAGGCAGACTTATAAATCTAAATACTATTAAAGAAAAGAAGCCTAAGTTATAGGTAACTTAAGAAAGAAAGACTTAGAAAAAGAATATTTATAATAATACAAAGAAATTGTTCTATAAAAAGCTTTATATATAACCTTATCCTAAAGCTTTTTACTTATCTTATCCTACCCCCGGTTCTACCCCTTTTCCCTTCCGTATATAGTTATATACTCCCTTATAAGTAGCTTAGTAGTTCTTCTATATCCTTTTATATAAGGCCTATAGGTGTTAATAGAATTTCTAGGTCCCTAATCCCCTATATACTCCTATATACCTCTAAGTAGATTCGTACTATATTTAGACCTATTATCTTACCTACGCTGTTATATTATATAGAAGAACTTAATACTACTAGTAACAGCCTTTTTAATAATATTATATCGATTATTTATTTAAATATATCTAAGTTTAAAATATACCTAATTTAGTTTAGGTTATAATACTTATATACTATTATATTAAATTATTTAGTTACTTAGATAGAATCTTAAAAACCTTCTATTAACTAAAGCCTTTAGGTTTAGAACTTTCTATCTCCTATAATTAGGATTGCCTTTAGAAAAGCCGCGTAGAGTATACCTAGGTAGAAACTTAGAAACTACTAATAACCTATTAGAATCGGAGGTAACCGCTAATATCTAACTATAATTTACCTTCTAATTTCTATACTAGAACTGATATATATATAAGTTATAGTAAGAGTAAACTTCTATCTACGCGTATAGAATAACTGTTACCTCCTATAAGGGGCCTTATAATAGGCGGACCCCTCTCTATAAGGCCTATAATAAAGAACTTATCTAATTTAGAGGGAAATTAGAGTAAACTAACCCTTAAGGAATAAATTGCAATTTTATAAGAGGAGATCGTATGCTTAACACAATAGAAAATTATTAGTCTTAATTAACCTCTATAAACTACTAAATCAGTACTAATAATATACTAAGAAACTTTTACGACTCCTCTAGTAAAAAACTTCTTAGCTACTCTTAAGCCCCCTTAAGCCTACTTTACTAAACGTATACCTAAAATCGAAAGCTTTATAAATAGTAATAAATCTATATTTAAATAATAGCGAGCCTTAATTCTAGACTAATTTAAGATTAATATAGATTACTATCGGATAGAATATACATGTATAATATTAGTATAAGAATATACCTCTAGTACTGCGAAAGGGTATCTAGAGCTAAAATACCTAGCTAAATTAGACTAGTATTAGTTTAAAAATACTAAAGAAATAATTTTACTTCTATAATCGTATTTTATTATAAGTAATAAAGAGATAGAAGTATAACAGGCGTTTTAGGTCCTAAGGATAAATAAGAGAGAAACGTTCCCAACTTTTAAAGCTCGCTTTATTAGTATAGCTATTAGGAGATCTATATCCTAATCTGAGTAGTTCTTCTACTTATAGGATAAGATTCTCTCTAGCCTAAAAATACTAAACTTTAGCTTTAAACTTATATAAAAAGGCTCCTTTAACACTATAGTCGCCTACTTAACAGCCTATAATATAAAAAGGAGGAGTATTCTTAACCTCCTAGAATAAACTGTTAGCCTATAAGTTACAGCTAAAACAAATTCAGATCAGTACTAGAAGGCTTCTAAGAGTTTATCTAAGGTAACCTACGATCTAATACTACTCTAATCTACTCTAGTATTAACACCTTATTCTACTATAATCGCTCTCTAATAATCTAATAAGACTCTTATATCTGAAAGGTATACAACTCTAGATAATTACTATAACTATAGTAAACTAGAATACTTTATAAACAAATGTATAGTTCTTAAAATATAAGAGATAGAGGTTAAATAAGAGGAGATTAAGGAAGAAGAATTTCTAGACGCAAATAAATACTATCTAAATAGTTCTTAGGTGGGAAATAGAAATGCCTAGAAAAACTCTCTATTCTAGACTTAAGTAAGTACAACTTATTAAACATTAATTTATTATATTTATTTGGAGGAAAGTACTTCTAAATCCCTACTATTCTATATTTAAAAGGCGTTGGTGTACAACTAAACGCCCTTATTAATACTAATACCTAAGGCTTTCTATTCTTTAATTCTACGGTAGTTAGATTACTCTTCTAAGCCCTATATATATCGATACAGTACTTACCCTTTAAAATTACTGTTAAAGGTTTTCAGGACCGAATCTAAACTCTAGTTAATTAGTATATCTACTTATACCTATAAATTAATAGAAGAACTATCTAAAACTATATATTTATTATTATAGATCTAGATACTCAGGATTATATTATTAGTATTAAATAGTTACGTTGTTTTTAACTCCTATTAGATATAGATAAGAATCGGATTATATAGCCCTCTAAGTATCCTACTACTTATAATTCTTTACCTCCTCTTCTTATATAATTAACTCAGCTAGTATATAATAAGAAAGTAGAGCTAAATATCTAGCAACGCGACGCTCTATAGGAAAAGGACTAGTATTAGTAGTTCTATAGTCTAACTATCTATTATATTAAAAGTCTACTAAGACTACTAAAACTATATTAGTCTCCTATAGCCTACAATCTAAATAAGTTTAAAGCTCCTATACGCCCGTATAAAATAAAGTCCGAACCTAATCTAAAGAAAGTTTATTCTCCTATTATTACTTTTATCTTAGCTAATACTTTCTACTTTAATATAAAGAGGAAAGAGAACGAGTTTTTCTCTACGTCTCTATACGAAATTAAGCGGCTAATTAAAGACAAGTAAGCCCTAGAGCTGGAAGACGAGGCTGAAAATAAAGTACTAGTAAATCTCTAATTACTATCTAAATACTATAGGTATTAGGATATATTTAGTAAAACTGTAGTTTATTAATTACCGGAATACCGTCCTTATAATTATAAGATTATCTTTATAGAACCTCTCTCTAATAGTTACAGCCCGTTATATAAGTAGAATATTAAAGAGCTAGAGGCAACTAAGAAGTATATTATAGATAATCT
>ML986889.1:25698-35876 GCA_010094045.1 Lojkania enalia | reverse complement strand
CTAGTTATATAGTACTTCTACCTTCTCTAAATTAACCTTAAAACCTTTATTTAAGAGGATATAGCTAAGGTATTTAGTTCGGGTAATATAGAATTTACTCTTTTTAATATTAACTTATAACCCTGTTTAACGTAATCTTTTAAGAACTTTCTTAATATAGATAGTATATATCGCCTCGTCTTCTAAGTAGATAAGAATATTATTTAGGTAAGTAATATAGAAGTTATTTAGGTAGTCGATTAGTATATTATTTATATAGCGCTAGTAAGTTACTAGACTATTATATAATCTAAAAGGTAGAACTTTATACTTATAGTGTTACGGGCATCCTTGTAGGAACCCTTATACTAGACCCAATTGAGATCTGGGACTCTATATAGCTGGAAGAATAAGGCCAGTATAAGGCACGTAACGTGCTTAGTAGCTTAGCTAACTAAGTAACTGAGTGTACTTAATAGCTTAGTTAACTGAGTAATTGAGTAAGAAAATAATAAGGGAACTAAATTGTATTTAACAACCTCACAACTCTAATCTTTATAGCCTTTATAGTTAACTTAAATATCCCTTATATACTCTACTTACGCACTTCTATCACAAGCCTATAAGAATAATACACCTCGCAGCACGTGATCACTCTTAGTTATTATCCTACCTATACCTGGCTAATTAGAAGGGCCGTTATACTTTAACTACCCTCGTGAGGCTAGAAGAAGTGAGACCAGTCAGACTACCCTAGTTATAAGGAAAGAGATACCTTTAGTAAGTAACGTAGGAAACTCACGCAAGTAGAATGTCGGGATTAGCTAGTAAAGCCACCTCTTCGGAGGCAGGTACAACAACTACATTTATAAGAATGCAGAACGAATTAGCGTAATAACAGGAACAGCTAGTTCTAGTAGACAAATAGATAAGAAGCTTAAAAGAGATTCAGGACAGCCTTCTTGAAAGTCTTAAAGGAATATAAGGAATAGTTAATAGTAAATAAGGGATAGGACTTGCGGGAATCATCTAAAAACTCGAACAAGTTGAAAGAGCGCTACTAACAACGTATTATTAACAACGAATTAAACTAGTACTACTCAATAAATTCGACGGAACCAGGTCCAAGCTTAAAGGATTCCTAGTAGCAGTAAGGATCTATATCAACGCCAACCTCGATATCATCTAATATAAGAACGAGAAAGTACTGTTTATAGGAGTATACTTGACGGGTAAACCACTCGACTGGTTCTAGTCCTTCTTAATAGATTTCAAGAACTACGCGGAGGAATACTAGAAGAGCGAAACTAAGGTAATGTTTACAAGCCTAGTATACTTCTAATAGAAACTCGAACTAGCGTTTAGAGACATCGACGAAGTACGAGTAGTAGAAGATAGACTCTACAATCTAGTTCAACTAGGATCTATTACCTCGTATATATCGAGCTTTTAACAGCTCTCGAATAAAGTTGTCTGGGACGACTATAGTATAATAGTAAAGTTCCGCAGAGGATTGAAAATAGAAATAAGAAGAGTAATAATATATATAGAGCAACCGCGGGACCTAGCATTATACTTCTAACTAGCGAAGAGAATCGACGACGAACTATACCAGTTTAAAAACGAGGAAAGATAAGCATACTACTAAAGGGCACGCTTCTTAGTAAGAGCTGCCGACGCGGGCGGACCTATAGATCTAAGTGCTACTAGGGAAAAGAAGCCTAAACTACAGGCGACTTAAGAAAAGAAGACTTAGAAAAAAGATATTAAGTGTTATAATTGTCAAAAACTAGAACATATAGTAAAGGAATGTCGAAGTAAAAAGAAAGAAAAGAAGAACCGGCCTATAGAAGACAAACCGCAGGAAGCAGGTAAAGAAAAACTAGCCGCAACTATAGAATACGGAACCTTATATTAGTCCTTCTGTAACGAAGACGAGTGTTAAATATACCGGCAACTTAAAGAAGCTATAGGATATTGGCCTTAGAAGAAAACACAACTTGCAGCAACGCAAGAATACATAAAAAGATGGCTAGAAGAAGTTTAGGAAATATTAGACGAGGATAAAGAAATAAACACCCCGTCACAAATAGAAGAAGCTACTACTAGAGTACTAACACCTAAACCAGCACCTAGAGTATATTCTATATACCGACGAGGAATAATCGAGTATAAATAGGGAACCCCAGCTCCTATAGCTACCCTACGAGAAGAACTACTTATAAGGTTCTATAATAAAAATAGACTAGGATAAGATATTGTCGACGTTTACGAAGAATGGCAAAACACCTACCCTAGGGAAATCTGCTTCTTATACTTCTAAAAATGGATAGAAACTATGAAGGTAGTAGAAGGGCACCTTAATATAATAGACTGGGACAAGGCTGCGTATATAGTACGGAAAGTAGTAGCCTTCTTACGAAGTAAAGTACCAGTAAAATACTGGGTACTAAAGGCATCGCGATATAAATAAGAATGGGACTACTAAGTTAGAGAAGACGATGACCCTCGTATAAACTAACACTACCTAGTATATTTCGAGATAGCATGGATATCGTGTATTAAATGATAATGTAAGGCCTACTAAAGAAGAAAGGAAAGTACAGGTATATGGCTAAGACGACTAAATAAAGACGAAGTACTGGGAAACCCTGTAAAGCAAGAAGCTATAATAGAATAGGAAGTTACTAAACAAACCTAAAACTATATAGTACTCGAACCTAGACCTCTATTACCTAAAGTATATGTTAGAGGAAGACTATAGTACGAATACCTAGAACGGAAATGCCCGAAATATATATCTATAAAAGAAGTAATAGCCTACTAGCCCGAGACAACTTAGTTATATAGGAACGTAGGAGAATACTACCTTACGACACCCGGACGGTACTATAGCTATAAAGTATATATACTTATTAATAGTAGAGCAACGAAAAATTTTATAGCTAGTAACTATGTTGCTAGAAAAGGAATACCTATAATACAACTAAAACGACCTTATACAATTTAAACTATAGAAGGGAAAGATTTCTAGAAGAAAGTTATATATACTATAGAACTAGGAGAGTTCGAAATTCTAGGAACAACCTAATAGGGACAAATATTCTAAATTGTAGAGATTACCGACTATAATATTATCCTAGAAATCCTATAGTTGAGAAAAGAAAACCTTTAGATAAATTGGTAAACGGGACGAATCATCCTTAGAAACTCTAGCCAACTAATTAAGGAACAACTTGCTGTAATGGTAAAAGAAGCAGTAAAAGAATTATTTCTAATAGGAAACGTATTATATAGCGTACCTAAGGAATACCAACATTTGATAAAACAGCTCTAAGAACTACTATAGTACCTACCTGAATACGGAGAACACGATTATAAAATTAAACTACAACTAGGAAAAGAACCCAGATATAGACTAATATACAGCCTAATACTAAGAGAAATAGAGGCTCTGGAATAATATATAGACGAATACCTGAAGAAAGGAATAATTAGAGAATTAAACTTATTAGCAGTATACCCTATACTCTTTATAGATAAGAAAGGAACAACTAACCTATAAATATGTGTTAATTATCGTACCCTTAACAACATTATAATTAAGGATTAATATCTTCTACCACTTATTCGTGATTTGAGAAACTAATTAAGAGAAGCTACTATTTTTATAAAATTAGACATCTAAAATGCGTACTATTAAATCCGCATTAAAAAAGGAGACAAATAGAAGATAGTATTTAGAATAAAAAGAGGACTCTTTAAATATCTAGTTATGCTATTCGGACTTACTAACGCACCAGCTACCTTCTAAAAACGAATCGATAAGGTACTAAAACTCTACCTTAGACGATTCTATATAGTATATTTAGACGACGTCCTTATATATTTAAAAATAAAATAAAAATACAAGGAATATGTTAAACAAGTACTATACGTATTATAAGTAGTAAAACTGTACCTTAAAGTAAGGAAATGCGAATTCTATATTATAAGAACAGACTACTTAGGATTTATTATTAAACTAAGATAACTACGAATAGACCTAAATAAACTGGCAGTAATTAGAGACTAGCTAACCTTAAAGTTGGTTAAAGATGTCTAATCCTTTATAGGATTTTATAACTTCTGTCGAACCTTTATTAACAATTGGAGCGATATAACTATACCCCTAACCCAACTATTAAAGAAAGATGTTACCTTTACATAGGGAAGCGAATAAGAAAAAGCCTTCTAAGAAGTCAAGAAACAATTTTAGCAAGAACTAGTACTGAAACTCTATAACCTAGAAAAGAAAGCTTTTATAGAAACCGACGCATCAGGGATAAGAATAGCTAGAATCCTTATACAAATCTATAATAGGAAATAACATCTAGTAGTATATTACTCACGAAAACTCACACCAGTAGAGATGAACTATAATATATACGACCAAGAACTTCTAGCTATTGTAGTATGCTTTAAAGAATGGTGTATATACCTGCAAGAAGCAAAATAGCAAACTAAAGTCTATTGCGATTATAAGAACCTTACTACCTTCCTTACTACTAAAACTCTTACTCCCAGACAGGTTAGATAGTTATAAGAACTAGCTACATTTGACTTTAAGATCATCTATATTAGCGGAAAACAGAATTGAAGAGTAGACGCACTAAGCAGACCACCGGGATATAAGTAAGAGAAAGGAACCACAGCTACACTACTAAAGAAATAACAAGATAGAAGTATAGTATATAATTACTTACGACTCGCAGTAACAACTATTACTAAAAAAGTAAGCTGGATAATACTAATTAGATTAGTAATAGACGGGATATCCGAAGAACTTTAAGAATAAGAACTGGAATAAATAGATAGACTACTATACGTCTATAATCGAATCTATATACCAGCTAGAGTTAGAAAAGAATTTATTAGGTAATTCCACGAAGCTCCTATCCACGGATACTAAGGAACTAAAAAAACGCTAGAACGAATCCTTAGAGGATTCTACTTTCCTAAAGTAAGAGAATAGATAAAGAACACGTTACGGGAATGCGCAGACTATTAACGGAATAAACCTAGTAGATATATACTCTATAAACTATTATAAAACCTAGAAATACCTACTAGACTATAGATAGAAATTACTATAGACTTTATCGTCAAGCTACCAAAGTTAAAAGACTACCCTAAAGAAGAAGTATACGACTCTATTATAACAATTGTAGATAGACTTATAAAATACACCTACTTTATCCCCTGTAATAAAGTATCATTAGTAGAACAAGTTGCAAACATCTTCCTAAAATGGATTATAGTATAGTATAGAGTACCCTAGAAGATAATTATAGACTAAGATACTAAGTTTACTTTAAAGTTTTAGTAAACAATTATAAACTTACTAGAAATTAAATATAAAATGTCTACGGCATTTTACCTATAGATAGATAGATAGATAGAACGAATAAACTAAACAGTAGAGCAATACCTATAGTACTACCTTAACTATAGATAAAACAATTGGGTAATACTACTACTAATAGCGCAACTCGCGTATAATAGTACTATATATAGTATAACTAGAGTATTACTATTTATAGTAAACTATAGGTATAAACTAAAAATATATAACACCCCGATTGAAGCAGTATTATAGGCACCTTAAGTATAAGAACGAGTCGAGATTATTTAACAAACGTAAGACTTACTAAAGAAAGATCTCTAGTTCCTACAATATACTATAAAGAAATACTATAATAAGAAATATAAACAACTACCTTACTTTAAGAAGGGAGAAAAAGTTTAGCTGCTGAGACGAAATATTTAAAGTAAACAACTAAGTAGTAAACTAGACTATATTAAAATCGGACTATACGAGATCGAAGAATAGATGTTATCCATAAACTATCGACTTAAATTACCTACAACTATAAAAATCCACCTAACCTTCTATGTCGCACTTATAGAAAAGGCACCCTAAAATGCTGAACTAGTAGTATATAACGTAGACGCGTACGGAGAAGACCTAGAATAGGAAGTCGAGAGAATAATAAGGCATAAAACATAGAATAGTAAATAGTACTATCTAATAAAATGGTTAAAAATAGATAAATACGGGAACCTATAGAATAATACCTGGGAACTAGAAGAAAACCTTAGCCCTGCGGTATTGTAAATATATTATAAAAACCGAATTTACGAAGAAAACCGGGAAATAGAGTAGTAGGATTAAATGATGTTAGCTGCGTTGCGGGAGGCGACTCCGCTTTAGAAAGGAGACCCACCTTACGATCCGCCTCTTCCTCTTCTTTAAGTTGCTCCCATGTATGTTTATAACCCTCTACCTACCTATATTTTGCTTGTTTACAAATTTTGCGAAGACGCTGGATTTTTGTATAAGCTACTACTACCTTATTAAGAAGTTATTCTAACTCCTCCTAGGCCAGACGGATCTCCTCCTCTAGCTTTACAACTTCAGCATCCCGCTTTACTACTAGGAAGAATTAGGAATAAACTAGTATTACGGGACTATAATGTACGAGTAATCTAAGTATTACGATCCGCGTTGTACGACGAACGTATACTAGTATAAAGGTACTCCGAATAATACAATTTCTTAGGTGTCTCCTTCTTATCTACCTTATAAGTTAACCCCTTGCGGGAATACTAGAAATAAAGTATAATCGTTTCACCTGAATAGTCTATACGATTAGTATAATAGTATCTACTTAGAGTTAAACGACGAAGGGGAGGTATTAGGAATATATATAGTCTCAGCGAAAATAGCGTATTAACCCTACTATATACCGGTTTAGAACGGGAAAACTCTCGGGCTGAGAGTTTAGAAGGGGAAGGTAGTATTATGGGCATCCTTGTAGGAACCCCTGCACTAGACCTAATTGAGATCTAGAACTCTATATAGTTAGAAGAATAAGGCCAGTATAAGGTATATAATATGCTTAGTAGCTCAGCTAACTAAGTAACTGAGTGCACTTAGTAGCTTAGTTAACTAAGTAACTGAGCAAGAAAATAATAAGGGAACCAAATTATATTTAATAACCTCACGACTCTAATCTTTATAGCCTTTATAGTTAACTTAAATATCCCTTGCACACTCTACTTGCGTACTTCTATTATAAGCCTATAAGAATAATACACCTCGCAGCACGTGATTACTCTTAGTTATTATCCCGCCTGCACCTAGCCAATTAGAAGGGCCGTTACATATAGGTTCCGTATCGAGTCTAAAAGGTAGTATATTCTTTAGAACTAGAATCTATTCTAATCTTATTAAAGGCCGCGCGAATGTTAAACTTAGTAAAAATTACTACTTTAGTAGGCTTAGATAAGAGTTTATCTATATATAGTATTAGATATACGTCTTTATAGGTAAGAGTATTAAGTTTACAATAATCTATATAGATATATAGGTTGCTATTAGATTTGTAAACGTAAAAGATTAGAGATACGAAAAGGCTCTAACTCTACTTAATATACCTATACCGTAGATTATCTATAATATACTTTTTAGTTGCCTCTAGCTTCTTAATATTCTACTTATATAACGGGCTATAACTATTAAAGAGGAATTCTATAAGAATAATCTTATAATTGTAAGAGTAGTATTCTGGTAATTAATAAGCTATAGTTTTACTAAATATATCCTAATACCTATAGTATTTAGATAGTAATTGGAGATTTACTAGTACTTTATTTTTAGCCTTATATTCTAGCTTTAGGGCTTACTTGTCTTTAATTAGCTACTTAATTTCGTATAGAGACGTGGAGAAAAACTCGTTCTCTTTCCTCTTTATATTAAAGTAGAAAGTATTAGCTAAGATAAGAGTAATAATAGAAGAATAGACTTTCTTTAGATCGGGTTTAGACTTTATTTTATATAAGCGTATAGAAGCTTTAAGCTTATTTAGACTATAAGCTATAAGAAACTAATATAGTTTTAGTAGTCTTAGTAAATCCTTAATATAATAGATAGTTAGACTATAGGACTACTAATACTAGTCCTTTTCCTATAGAGCGTCGCGTTACTAGATATCTAGCTTTACTTCTTTATCGCGTGCTGGCTAAGTTAATTATATAAGAAGAGGAGGTAAAAGATTATAAGTAGTAGGATACTTAAAGAGCTATATAATCTAATTCTTATCCGTATCTAGCTAGAGTTGAAAATAATATAACTATTTAATACTAATAATATAATCTTAAATACCTAGATTTATAATAATAAATAGGTAGTTTTAGATAGTTCTCCTATTAATTCGCAGGTATAAGTAGATATACTAATTAACTAGGGTTTAGATTTAGTCCTAAAAACCTTTAATAGTAATTTTAAAGGGTAAACGCTATATTAATATATATAGAGCTTAGAAAAGTAATCTAGCTACTATAGAATTAAGAAATAGGAAGCTTTAGGTACTAGTATTAATAAGGGCGTTTAGTTATATACTAACGCCTTTTAAATATAGAATAGTAGGAATTTAGAAGTACTTTCCTCTAAATAAATATAATAAATCGATATTTAATAAGTTGTACTTATTTAAGCCTAGGATGGAGAGTTTTTCTAGACGTTTCTGTTTCCTACCTAAGAACTATCTAGGTAGTACTTATTTATATCTAAGAACTCTTCTTCCTTAATCTCTTCTTATTTAACCTCTATTTTTTATATTTTAAGGACTGTATATTTATTCGCAAAGTATTCTAGTTTACTATAATTATAGTAATTATCTAGAGTTATATACCTTTTAGGTGCGAGAGTTTTACTAGATAATTAAGAAATAATTATAGTAGAACGAGGTATTAATACTAGGGTAGATTAGGGTAGTATTAGATTATAGGTTACCTTAGATAAACTCTTAGAAACCTTCTAATACCGATCTAAATTTATTTTAGCTACAACTTATAGGCTAGTAGTTTATTTTAAGAGATTAGGAACGCTTCTCCTTTCTATATTATAGGCTGTTAAGTAGGCAACTATAGTATTAAAGGAGCCTTTCTATATAAGCTTAAAGCTAAGGTTTAGTATCTTTAGGCTAGGAAGAATCTTATTCTATAGGTAGAAGAACTACTTAGATTAGGATACAGATCCCCTAATAGCTATACTAATAAAGCGAGCTTTAAAAGTTGGGAACACTTCTCCCTTATTTATTCTTAGGACCTAAAACGCCTATCGCGCCTCTATTTCTTTATTACCTATAATAAAATATAATTGTAGAAGCGAAATTATTTCTTTAGTATTCTTAAACTAATACTAGTCTAATTTAGCTAGGTATTTTAGCTCTAAATACCCTTTCGTAGTATTAGAGGTATATCTTTATACTAATATTATACGTATATACTCTATCTAATAATAATTTATATTAATTTTAAGTTAGTTTAAAATTAAAGCTTACTATTATTTAAATATAGATTTATTACTATTTATAAGGCTTTTAATCTTAGGCGTACGTTTAGTAAGGTAAGCTTAAGGGGGCTTAAGGGTAGCCGAGAGGTTTCTTACTAGGGGAGTTATAAAAGTTTTCTAGTATATTATTAGTTCTAATTCGGTGGTTTATAGAGGTTAATTAGAACTAATAGTTCTCTATTATATTAAGCGTACGATCTTCTCCTATAAAATTGCAATTTATTCCTTAAGGGTTAGTTTACTCTAATTTTCCTCTAAATTAGATAGGTTCTTTATTATAGGCCCTATAAAGAGGGGTCCGCCTATTATAGGGCCCCCTATAGGAGGTAACGGTTATTCTATACATATAGATAAAAGTTTACTCTTATTATAACTTATATATATATCGATTCTAGTATAAGAATCGGAAGGTAAATTATAGTTAGATATTAGCAGTTGCCTCCGATTCTAATAGATTATTAGTAGTCTCTAAATTTCTACCTAGGCGCACTCTACGTGGCTTTTCTAAAAGCAATCCTAATTATAGAGGATAGAAAGTTCTAAACCTAAAGGCTTTAATTAATAGAAGATTTTTAAGATCCTATTTAGGTAACTAAATAATTTAATATAATAGTATATAAATATTATAATCTAAACTAAATTAGGTATATTTTAAATTTAGACGTATTTAAATAAACAATTAATACAATATTATTAAAGAGGCTATTATTAGTAGTATTAAGTTCTTCTATATAATATAACAGCGTAGGTAAGATAATAGGTCTAAATACGGTACAAATCTACTTAGAGGTATATAGGAGTA